>CM021102.1:479666686-479829921 GCA_007115665.2 Sequoiadendron giganteum
CTGGATGTTGAATTCATAAGGTCAATAGACTATGCTGATTGGATATCCAATATTGTTCCTGTTACAAAGTCGAATGGACAAATCCGTATCTACACGGATTTTAGAGATTTGAATAAGGCTTGCCCAAAGGATGACTTCCCCCTACCAAATATAGACATGATTGTTGACCTCATGGCAGGATATGAGATGCTATCTCTCATGGATGGTTTTTCAGGCTATAATCAAATCAAAATTGCAACAGAGGATCAACATAAAACAGCATTCACTTGTCCTTGGGGAACATACTGTTGGACTGTCATGCCTTTTGGCCTAAAGAATGCAGGCACTACATATCAAAGGGATATGACAACAATCTTCCATGACATGATGCACATTCTAATGGAAGATTATGTGGATGACCTATTAGCAAAATCTTTGACAAGAAAAGATCATCTCAAAGTCCTAGACAAAATCTTTAGATGGCTTGAGGATTACAAGGTTAGATTGAACCCAAAGAAATGTGTTTTTGGAGTCACTTTAGGCAAGCTGCTCGAATACATAGTTTCAAGACGAGGCATTGAGGTTGACCCAGCAAAGGTAAAAGCAATTCTGGACATGCCTCCACCAAAGGGAATCAGTGAGTTGCCCACACTTCAAGGTAGATTGCAATCTATTCACCTATTCATTGCACAATTGGCAAACAAGTGTCAACCATTCCAATATCTACTACGCAAAAGCAATCCTTTTGTATGGACAGATAAGTGCAACATAGCCTTTGACCAAATAAAAGAATATTTGTTGACACCACCCGTGTTAATGCCGCCTATTGAGGGCAAACCATTAATCATATATTTCTCCACAATGACAAATGTATTGGGGGAATTATTGGCACAAAATGACCATGAAGAGAAAGTAAGAGCCATATATTATATTAGTCGCACACTAATTGGATATTAGCTCAACTACACAACCATTGAAAGAGCATGCCTTGCAGTTGTCTTTGCGGCACAAAAACTTAGACACTATATGTTGAGCCATCAAACACATTTAGTGGCAAAGATTGACCCATTAAAATATCTTTTGAGTCGAGCAGCATTGACAGGCCGTCTGGCAAAATGGGTCATGATATTAAGCGAATATGACATACAGTATGTGGAGCACAAGGCTATAAAAGGTCAAGTAATAGCGGATCAATTGGCTGATGCACCAATCCAGGCCACTCATCCACTAATAACTGATTTTCTTGATGAGTCTATTTTTCATACAGAACCAGCTCTACCATGGAAACTATACTTTGATGGGTCCCACACTGGTCACGACTCAGGAGTTGGCATATTATTTATCACACCACAAGGGGATTCAATTCCTAAATATTTTTGGATTGCCTTCCCTTGTACAAATAATATTACAGAATACGAGGCATTGGTCACAGGTCTCAAGATAGCAATAAAATGGAAAATTCAGACATTGCTCGTATTCGGAGATTCTCAATTAGTCATCAATCAAGTGAATGATGACTATGACACAAAGGATGAGAAGTTGCTTCCCTACAAAAGAATGGTGGATAGTTTCTTGATGTATTTCAAAATGATTGCATTTGAACAAATCATGAGGACACAAAATAAAGCAGCCGATGCAATGGCTACCATTGGATCTCTCCTAGACATCCCTAAGAATGTGTCACAATTTGAATTCTTAGTGGAACAGCTGTTGATGCCTACATATGATATTCCAGAGTTCGAAATGGTGTGAAAGATTGTTGGTCCCAGTTTGCCTTGGTATCAAGACATATACGACTATATTAAATCCCAAACCGTCCCACCGAATCTGTCTAACAACCAAAGAAAATCCTTTATCTGAAAAGCAGCTAGACATACCATCGTCAGTGACACCATATACCACCGTGGCTTTGACAACACCCTTCTTCACTTTCTCGACACTGATGAAGCCCAAATGAATTTATGAGAAGTACATGAGGGTATATGCGGATCTCATTTGAGTGGTCCCACCTTAGCTAGGAAAGTCACTAGACTGGGATACTACTGGCTGACATTGGAAAAAAATGCTCTTCAGTTTGTCAGAACATGTCAGAAATTCCAAGTGCATAGTGACCTAATTCATGCACCTGCATAGGAATTAAGACCGATCACTTCTCCATGGCCTTTTGCACAATGGGGACTCGACCTCATGGGTAAGATCCATCCATCCTCATCTAATGGCCATAAATTCATAATCACCACCACTGAGTATTTTACTAAGTGGATTGAAGTCGTTCCTCTCACTTACATCACCGGTAAGAAAATATCCAAGTTTATCTTGAATTACATCATTTTTTGATATGGTGTCCCACAATCCATCATCACAGATAATGACAGTCCATTCAAAAATTAGGACATTCATGAACTCTGTGAGCGATTCCACATCCAACACCACTTTTCCACCCCATACTACCCACAAGGTAACGACCAAGCTGAGGCATCCAATAAAACAATCTTTCGCATTCTGAAGAAGACCATTAACGACGCTAGCCGAGATTGGCACCTACAACTCAATCCTACTTTATGGGCCTATCGTATCAGCATCTGTACCCCCACTAGAGCCACTCCATTTCCCCTGGTCTATGGATCTAAGGCCATATTACCCATCGAGGTCAAAATTCCTTCTCTCTGAGTCTCTTTGAAAGGAATGATTGATGATGAAGAATACAGACATACTCGTCTCCATGAGCTAGAAATGCTACAAGAAAGATGACAAAATGCCTTAAATCACTTACAGGCATATCAAAATCATCTCTACCAAAGTTACAACAAAAGAGTAATGGTGAGAAAGTTTGAAATCGGTGACTTGGTTCTCATGCAGAACCCCAGAAATCAGGCAGACTGTGAAAAGCCTGGTAATTTTGAGGCTAATTGGCTTGGTCCTTATATCATTACCGCCGCATTTGGTTCTGGAGCTTATCAGTTGGCCACACCTGATGGAGAATAGCTGACAGAACCTATCAATAGTTTACATCTGAGAAAGTTCTACACATAGCATTAGAAAGCTGAGCTGAAAACCTACAAAATACAAAAAAATTGAAAAATAGAAAAAAATCATCCCTTGATGAAAACCTGGCAAACAGGCATCTTGGTGACACAAAAAAATAAAAAAATGGCAAAAATAGTAAAAAGAAATGAATTCATCCAATAGTGAGAACCTGGCAAACAAGTGCTTTGGATAAGTACCATGGTGAAAACTTGGCAAACAGGCGCTATGCGTAGTCAATCATTGCTTCACCATCTACTGTTACTCAAATCAACCTTTAACCGTTTGTCATAATCACAAAGGCGTGACACATTCATGACATCCATCCTAAGTCCTGTCAATTGCGACCATGGTTAACATTTGGTTGACATCATTCCTTGCATATCCTTGCCTTTACCTTGTGTCTACCTATCTCCATATCATTCAACTTGGGTATTCCCCGACTTGTCTGGGGGCAAGAACTTTATCATGTAACTACAATGGGTACCGCACATGATCCTACATTCTCAAAAAGTCCTAAAAAAATATTTAAAATCTGAAAAAGTCTTGAAAAAATCATAAAACTCTGAAAAAGTCTTGAAAAAATCATAAAAATCTGAAAAATTCCTGAAAAAAAGACCTAAAAATCAGAAAGTGTCCTAAGAAAATACAAAAACATCCAAGTCAATGTCAAAATCCAAAATCAAAGTCAATCCGATCAATTCAATCAATCACGTCATTCAATCTTCATCCTTGTTCGAACTACGTTGTCTCTGCGCATTTGCTACGTAGGCAAGATTCATCTTTGAATCCCTGGGACATTAGGTCATTCCTTCTAGGTTTGTCGCAAAATAAATCATGATTCAAACTTCCGTCCTTTGGATAATTTCATTGGTCGTGTTGAACTATGAGGTCTCTGAGTGCATGATGTAGGCAAGGCCATCAATCGATGGACCCCCGAGGCCGCACTAGGTCAGTCCGTTAGGGTTCATGGCACAACATTTTTCACACACGTCAAGCTAACTTCAAATCAAGCGAATCTTCGAATCAAGCAAGTCTTATGTCAATCTTGAATTATCAATCTATCGAAAATCTATTCCATCAACACTTTCAGTCAATTTAACATGTCAGCAACGACATGTAGTCAAAATCATATCAAGGCAATTTATCATGGCAAAACTTTGGGTTCTTCTTCAGATGTGTCCTTTTGAAAAGAAACTCTCGTCACTTCTTTATGCTTTTGGATGTGTCCTTCCTAAGCATCATCATCATCTAGCATTTTGATGGATTCTCCTAACTCTGAGAATCGATCTCCTAGATATCAATGTCATTTAGGATGTGTCCTTCCTGAATTTGATATTGCTCGACATTTGACAAACGTTTGACATTAAAACACTTGGAAAAAAAATTTCTGTCTTTTGATGATTATCATGATATTAGTTCCTTATGTCCTAGGAACCATGAAATATCATGATGATTATCCTTGTCTACTTATCACTCTACTATTAGTTTCTCTAGGATGTCCTGACTTCAGGATTTAGAGAAGCAATGACATAGTATGAGAATTTTATTGTCTATTTTTACTATCATGTGGCTAGTTTCTCAAGGATGTCCTATCATTAGGATTTAGAGAAGCACCGATGTCTCATGATTAGTTTGGTTTTTCTAGTGGTTGGTCATGATAAAGTGACTAGGGGAAATTGTGTTCCTTGCATGAGTCATGATCATCCTTGTCTGCGACTGTTGATCTACGTGATGGTTCGACCTTGCACACTATTGATCTATGTCATATCATAGTGTTTGTCGACCATCATGACATTTTTTCCCAATGATGATTAAAGAGCAACAACTAGAATAGCACTATAGCAAAGCTTTGAAGGATTTTTAATTTCTGCACTAACATGCATATCTTTCTTCGCACTAACATCCATCTTCGTCTTCTCTTCTATGGTTCTCTGATGATATCCCGTGACATACAAAAACAAAGTTGCATACATAATGGCATGACCATTTCATATTCACATCTACATAAATCAAATACCATAATTCACATTGCATAAACATTATCATTTGCATCCATTCATAAAACCATCATTTGCATCAACATATAAGCATCATAAATAAAAAAGTTGCATCAACATATAGGAATTACATCATCACAACATTACACAATGCATACATACATTACCACATCCATAATTGCATTCATAAACATAAGCATAAAAAACATACATCTCAAAGCATCACATAAGCATCTCATAAAAGCATAGCATACCATAACACATCACATCATATAGGCCACATCAAAAATGCATCGCACATATATCTCAAAAAAATGTTATGTCATAGGATAGAGTCATATGATATCCCAAAAATAGAGCTCGCAGGCTCGAATATCAAAATATAAATGTCTACAAAACAAATCCTAGGATGACCCTCCTCCATCTCGTGAAGGTGAACTAGGAGGTAGTTGTAGCTGAGTCATCAGGTGAATAGTGAACTGAATGGGTGTCCTCTCCAGTGTCTCACTCTGAGATCCCATGGGATCAGTAATAGGAGGCTGACTTTGCTCTATCTGCTGCCCTGAAGACACTGATCTATGACCGTGCTCTGCCCTGTGACTGTGCCCTAATGAGTTCCTATGGGAACTATGAGATTTGTGGCCTAATGACTGCCCTGATGTAGTAGATCCTCCAGCACTGGTGTGACTACTGCTATGTGACCTGTTGT
Organism: Sequoiadendron giganteum; assembly: GCA_007115665.2. Lineage (NCBI taxonomy): Eukaryota > Viridiplantae > Streptophyta > Pinopsida > Cupressales > Cupressaceae > Sequoiadendron > Sequoiadendron giganteum. The sequence continues at coordinate 479,672,399 of CM021102.1, forward strand.
TGTGTGTCTAACTACCGCTACCTATCCTGCTATAGGATCGGGACAACCCTAGGGTCCCATCTGTCAGGTGGAATTGCTTGCTCATATAGTACCCTGTATCGGCCCCTGCTCTCTGCTACCCTGGCCAACTCTCGGGCCATATCCCCTATCGGCCTAGAGCATAACTCTGCAAACTCTGAAACCCACCATTCTGACTCCTGTCGCCGAATGACGACATAATCCCTCTCAACCCAGGTGACCTCTAACTCTGCTGCTAGGACCTTGTTCTGAGACAAGGCCACATCTAGTCTACTCTGAAGATTAGTGATCCTCTGGTCAATCCTGGCATCTATAGGAAAAATGGGTGATCAGTCACCCTCATCATCTCCAGAGATCATGTGCTCCCGTAGTCGCTGATCTGCCTCATCCTCCTCCTCATCTCTCTCCCCCTCGGCCCAGACCTCCTCCACATCTATATCGAAAGGGTGTCCCCCAACAAGAGGATCCTCCTCTACTCTCTCCTCTACCACCACCTCCACCTCTTCCTCAGCCACCACCTCCACCTCCACCTCCTCCTTAGCCCTCACCTTCAACTCTCTCTCCTCCCCCTCCTCCCGAATGGGTGACAATGGTACACAACCCACTCTCTGCCTACCTCTCCTGGGCTACCTCCACCCTCGTTCATCTCTCCTCCTCCTGACACCCCTTCCATCTCCCCCACCTCCTCAATCTCCTCCACCTCCTCCACCTCCCCCACCTCCTCCACCTCCATCTCCCCCATCTCGGCCTCCAGCCCTGCCTCCATCTCTACCCTTGGCACCTTTGCCATCTCTCCCTCTATCTCTGCCACCCCACCCTCTCCTTAGAATCCATGGAATGAATGATCTGTGATCTATCGACGGTGGAACATCCAGATCTATCAAAGGGATGGGTCTGTGAACCTGCCACCAAGTGTCAAACTCATCAGATGTCCTTGGATCTGCTGGACCCCCTCTCCATGCCCACTGAACTACCACCAAACTATCTACCTGCTGCTTTACCATGGTCACTGATATGGGCGGCCCCCACATAGTCTCCCTGGAAGACCGAGCATACTCTGCCATGCCTACTGGCACAATCTGCTGCTCCCCAAACTACCATAGTACCCGCTAGGGTAGGTACATCTCAATGATCCGCTGAATCTGCACCGTGCGACCAATAAGATACTGAAATTATCTGCAAAAGGACAAGTGGCCATCCTTATCTAACCACTGAGCACAATCTCTATACGGCCTCCAAACAAAACTGATCATTGTGTCTATCCGATGACGCCAGTACTCGGTATCTCCCACATGAGTCTGACTCACTGATCCTACATATAGATTAATGTATGGCATCCCATCACCCAATTGCTGCATCTGTACTGGCGGTTGAAACATGGGAATGCGCTCACATACCCAAATCATGAGTAAGGTGGTCCCACAGCTGATACTATGACCCTAATGGTAAACTACCTCATGCAACTGATGGTATAACATGGCCAACAAGCATGGCCCCCAAGCAAAAATAGTCCTCTGTGATCTCATGTGAACAAGAACATCCCCCCATCCAATGGGAAATCCATGACCACGACGATCTGGGATCAGCAATCCGACGATCAGGGTCATGAGTATGGCATCAAATTAGGGAAATCGGTTGGCTACAATGTCCCAGCTGATCTCATAACCGTCTAGGACAAATTGGGCACCATCGACACCCTCATATCTCTCTATCAGGACTTGTCACCCTCGGTGTGAATCATAGACCACCCTCTCTCTGCTAATCAAAATCCAGAGAATGCGGTACACATCCTCCAAGGTCACTATCGCCTCTCTAGTAGGCAGGTGGAATGAGCAGGTCTCAGAATGCCACCTCTCACAAAGAGCTATCAACAAACCTCTGTTTGCCCGAATAATAGGCATGTAAGTAACATGGTATAGACCAAGGGCCATCAACCGTTGCCTCTTTCTATCATTGAGGCAATCTCGGAAAGCATAGGTAGCTAGTCAGAACTCTTGTGTATAAATGGGCACTAGCCTACTCTACATAAGGAAAGGGTAAGGGTTAGCACATACTGAGCAACATTCTAGAAATTTTTGTACTACTGGCAAGTCAAGGGTACATAAAATTTAATCTCGGTAAGGTCAACAAAAGTCAACTATGGTCAACTTCAATTATGTCGTGTTGACCGCAAAATGCGTCACAATGTTTCAATTGCAGCTCGACGCAAGACAAATGCGTTGCAATATGTCAAATGCGTCGTTCTGACCAACAAATGCGTTGCAATATGTAAAATGTGTCATTCTAAATAGAAAATGCGCGATCTAACAACAAATGCATCGTTAGACTTGTCGATTGCATCACAAATTTTCAAATGCATCACAAATTTCTCAAATGCATTGCAAATTTCTCAAAGGCGTCGCGAATCAGTCAATTACGTCGCAAAATGGTGATTGCGTCATTCACCCTCGCAGATGCACAATCGTACAAAAACCTAGTCTATTCGTTGCACTTGCGTCGCGATGCAATCAAATGCGGCTTACGTGACAACATTTGTTTTACCCCCATTAAACCCTATTAAATGCGTAAAAATCAAAATTTGACAAGTTGGATAGGGCACTTACCGGTGCCCCTGCGCCCTCGGGTCGTTGGAATGTGCACATGCGGTATCCACGGTGTGTAGTCGTCGGAATCACCATCACGTCCGAGAGCTCTGATTTCTGAATTCTATATATAACAAATGAGAAAATGACATTTGGTTTGACCTTTTCAACCTATTTATAAACTAAAAATCAGGGTTTTGACCTAGTAAGTCCTACTGGAGGCTCTTTTGACCACCTTTGACTGGCATTTTGACTAGCTTAACATCCTCCATTTTTGAATCGGATTGCACCATCACTTTTATAGTCATTAATTGAATTGGTCGGGATATTTTCCAAATTTTTCTAACCCCGGGTCGAAATTCAAAAATTTTCCCGAGGGGGCATAGGCACTCCGTACCTTCACTGGGGCATATTTTGGACTTGTTTTCTTTGCCACAATGCGACAAGCTGCATTATGACAAAAAGGGGCAAATGTAGACACATAAAAATGACTAAGACCTGTAAGCACTATTTTACCACTTTTCGTGAGGACATGATTATAACATTTTAATTATGTCTCTAACCCACATTCAACTATTAATTAAATAATTTATAATTATTTAATTAATTCATAATCTCTCATTATCCATAATTATTAAGTAAATAAATCTTATTTATTTATTTAATAATGTCACTAATTATCAAAGTCTTCTTGCAATTAAATAAAATCTTATTTATTTAATTAATCCTTATCATTAATGTCCTCCTGATTATTAAATTAATATATTTTAATATATCTATTTAATATGTCACTAATTCCTAAATCCTCTCTTAATTAAATAAATTCATTAATTTATTTAATTAATTAACTACTCCTAAATTAAACAATTATTTCAATTATTTAATTATGACATGTGACACTTTGGTAGTTTTAAATAAAACAAATCATTTAAAAATATCTCACATACTTAACTGATTCTTCATTTAGTAATTAATTTCAAAAATCAATTACTTCTTATCTCACAAAATCCATATTTTGAATTAATTTAATTCAAAATAGAATTATTCTTCTACAAATCAAGTAATTTCTAAAAATTACTGATTTTCTAACATCCCATCTTCTTGTCTTCTGATTTTTACTAATTTCATCTCCACTGTCACATTCAGTCTTGATTTAATTCATTTAATTAAATATTATTCACACATATGGGTATTTTTCCCTAACCCTAATTGAGAGTTTCTTTATTGAATCTTGACCTTTGATTCTAGGGCATTCCTTAAGGCTCTCATCTTGTTTGTCCGTTCAAGATTGCATTTTCTATAAAATGACAATCTTGATCTCATTTTCGGATCCATGATCATTTACTTAGACTATTTTTAATATAGGCATTCTTGATATCATAGGCTATTCATTACTATTTGCATATTAGAATTGAGTTTTCTAGTTTTCACATTAGTTTACTTTTAAAAAATCCTTCAAAAGCTTTGTAGAGGCTAGGCATATAGAGTTTCTCACACAAATCTGAGGGCATCCATCATTCCAAAGCTTGAGGAGGTGCAATAGAAGTTAGACATGGAGTATTAAATGGGTGAGATCTTTCCAAGTTCTTCCATTTCTTGTAATTATTCCTTTGCATTCTATTGTATGATGTTTATTTAACTTGCAGGTACAACTAATCAAGTGATCTATCTTGCAGGAAAATTAAATCGTCATTACAGACTCAAAGCATGAATTTATTTTGGATAAACAATATTGATAATATAGATTGATATTCCACTTCCATGTCTAGAGGATATGTTGTGGGAAATATACTTGAACTAACTGTGAGGTTCAAGAAAATTTTGATATCTTAGACTGTTTGAGTGAAGGAATAACCTGTAGACATTGTTTCATTTTTTGATGTTTTTCGCATTTTTTTTATTTTTGTTGTTTTTATGACCATGATTGGATGTTGCAAGATCTAATCCATGACCAGCTTTGGGAAGTTGTCCCTGTTGGTGTTTTAATTTTCCCACTAAGGCTTTGTAATTCTCTAAGGGGTTGCCAACCTCTATATTCAAGAATTCACAAAGTTAGTGGCCAACTAACGAGATTTAGTCAAAGACTGAGATCTCCTACACTTTCGGCTTTGTGAGACCAAGGAGGTTGTTCCTATATGTGTTCATAATCATGATTTATGCCTCAAGAACACTTCTATACAAAGATATATTCCTATCAATGCAACTAGACAACATCTACCCGGGTTTTGGCAAACCAAAGAATAAGAACAACTATCTAAAGCTAGGAAAGTAGATTTAGTATAAGATTTGTATCTCAAGAGAGATAGAATTTGATTTTTTAAATGTTCAAATCTTGAACCTTTACACTTAGAGCTACCGTCTTGTACTTATAAAAAGGATCTTGAATGAACTACCCAGTGCCTCATCTAACCGAGCGGGAGTCACATAAAAAATAACCCTGATATTATTGAACTTATCATTATAATGCTTTACATTATGAGATTTTTCAATATTTAAAATAGTACTCCTTAGTAAATCCTAAGCACATTATCACAGACTTGTAACTCCTTTTCAAGCATTTGATTAACTCATTAATTTAAAGCAGGAAAAATGAATTACACATCCAAATACACCATTGAAGCTAAATGAAGAAACCATTGATAAATCCATTCACAATCCATGATATGTACATAGGAGAGAAATTGTCTTAATTGTTTTTTAAAATTTGTTTCGATATCAGTCATTACAAAAGCATAGCATGCTTATCTTATACAATACCCGACTTGGAATGATTTCCTAGCTAGAACCTTCCAAATACCACAATATAATTTTAACTGTACACTGCCTAAGCCTCAGGACACAAAAAATATGACCACAACAATGAGCCGTGAAATATCCTTTATAGAACAAGAGAGCAACAAGCATTGAGCTCCATTGTTTATTTCAAAATGAATTTCATTCTAACCAAATGAAATTTAGATTCATTTCAAAAACTCCTCATCATCAGAAAAAACTATAATACGAACAGAGGAATAAAAAATGGTTACACCCCTATAACCAACCGAATAGAACAAAAAATATCGCGCCACCCACGCACGCGTCCACATCAGATCCGAACCACTAAAACAACATCACAAGGAAAAAAGAACCACCCCAACAATCCCATTATTTACCTGCAACACAAGTAACCACGTGACCAAGCAGTAGGCCCCATCCAGTTACCTTATACTACGGAGCCAAGAAACGTGTCACCAGCTCGCACACCTCGTGGATTTTTTGAGAAAATTAATCCGATTGTGCGAGGCTTGTGAGGGAAGGTCATCATTAATCCCCTTCATTAAAAATCCTTCGTTGAAATGAAACCACTTGTCATTGTTGGTGCATCGTGATAGGCCCCACCCCACCATACTCGACAGATGGTGGCATCTCGCATACCTCGCACGACTTTAGTGATGTTAGCAGGAAACCTTGTGAGGTCTGCGAGGAATGGTCCAGATCTGAACCCCGTGATCTGATGACCTGCCAAACTGCATATGGAAAATTTATTTATGATAGTGGGGCCGACTAGGAGAATGGGAAAAGAAAACCCCCAGAGGCACAATTTTTTAGGCCCAAGTCTAAACATAGGGAAAATCCACCCATTTTAGGAAAAATAATAATAACACCCGAATGGAAAGAAAGGACTGATAGGTCAGGTGAAGGGGCTGGTAATAGTACAAAAGACAAGGCTCAGTTGGATGACATAAGAGACCGGTAACCCCTAATAATAGGTTAATACAAAAATATAACATAAGGGTTTAATTAGTAAAATCAATTTTCACATGGGTAACAAAACCCTAAACCTTGAACATTAGACCCCCCATTTACCAAAGATGAACAGACATGCCCAAAACCAAACAAATTTTTTTCAAATTTTAAAAAGTCCCATCAGCCCCCAATAAAACAACTTTCCCTAATCAGTGACAAGTCATGGTTGGATACATGTTTTATGAAATGGATGGTGGATGTTGTGAAAGAAAACCAATAGATAATGATGCAAGTTTTATTCACACATAGTGCATGTTTACAAGGTTTTCACTATGGTACTTGTTCTAGGAGGGCCAAAAAGAAATTTTCACTCAAAGAATGTTTTATTTCTCTTTACTATATTTCTTTCTTTTTGATTTTTTTGTATTTTTTATCATTATTTTGTATTTTTACCTTTTTCCTAGGGTGTAAGATGTTCAAAACTTGGATTGATACTTCACTTTTTTTTTTCTAGATGATATGTTGCGGAAAAGATTATTTGAACTAGCTATGTGGTTCAAGCAATTGTTGATATCTTAGAATTTTTGAGCACATGAATAATCCATGTTGTTTTCATCTTTGAAGGTTACCTTTGTAGTGTGTTGATGATACACCTTGTTGTTGGGATGAACTATTTCACAAGTTACCTTGATAGTGTGTTGTTGGTATATCTTGTTGATGGGTCAAATTGTTTCAAAGGTTACCCTAGTAGTGCGTTGGTGGTATACCTTGTTGGTTGAATTAATTGGGAAGGGTACCAAGTGGCACACCTTGTTGTTTGAACAATACCTAGCTCATAGCGTGAGATAAAAGACATAGATCAAGATTTATTCTGAAGCAAAATGCAAGCATTTTCCCCTAGTGTCTAGCAATGTAGGTCATGGGTTATCTTGTGATAGGATAACATGTTTGGATAGAGTATGCCCTTTTGTACAATGCCTCATGGTTTAGATAATGCTGGATAGGATAGGATCAATGATAGTGACCCTTGCCAAGATGCTTTTCATAAACAAGTGTAAAGTGTTCACCAAACATTTGTCAAGATCAAGATAAGTTGGATTTTGAAAACAATGGATTGGATTTATCATGGATAAGTTGAAATGATTCCACCTGAAATGGTGCACATAGATGCTCAATTCTACACATGATGCATTTTTTCCATGTTTTCATCACGATACTTGTCTAAAGTGTCACCATAGTGGTTTTCATTGGAGGAAAAAATTTCTCTTGACTATTTTTCTTGATTTTTTCTGATTTCTAATGTCACACAAGACACCTGTTTACCAGGTTTTCATCATGGTGACTATTTTTTTCTCATGTTGAACCACCTAGTGGTACTGATGTAGACTTTTTTGGTGTTGATATGGTCATTGTTGTTTCATGATGTGCCAATGATATACTTCTTGGAGGAGTTGTTTTTTCTAGGATACGAGTGCTTGAATGTAACCCCTAGAAATTCTCATCTTCCTTGTTGATACTAGAGTTAACCTTACCTTGATGCACACATCATGATAGGGTGCCCTTAGAGTTCTTATAATAAAGAGTTGCTTCCAACACATGGTTAATGCAAGATTTGGATATATTGGATGGAAAAATGTATTAAGGGATATGAGATTTAGATTAATTGGTTGACAGTTTGGAACCTTTTACTTTCCAAACTTGGGATGATGAGCAATGATGGGTGGATATGAAGATTCGATTGAGACCAACATCTTGATATACCTTGTAGGTTTCTTTTGAAGATTACTATTAAATTATTATACATATTTTATGGATGAACTTCCCTTTTTGATTTTTCTCCATAGTTTCTTTGACTAATGGAGTTTGATAGGGATGATTTTATTGCTTTTTCTTTTGTATACATTTGAATTTTTCTTTTCCATTTTTTTGTTGTTGATTCTTTTGCTTCAATGAATTCTTTTGTTCTTTGATATAGCTTTTTTTCTTGTTGGTGGTTCCAATAAGAGGGTTGAAATATGCATGGATGATGATTCATGGTATGGATAGTTGTAGCATTGATAGAAATTTTATCATAAGGACTCTTCATTCTCTCTATGTTGATGCTTGCATTAGGTAAGGTTGCCCCTAGTATTATAGAGGAATCCTTGATATGTTTGGGTCCCTCAATTTCTAAATAAACAATACCTTGGTTCTTAAGATTGACAATAATTTGGATTGGTTCTAGGGTACCCCATTCATGTAGGCCTAATCCTCTATCTTGATACTGAATCCTTTAAAAAAATTAATTTGCAATAGGATATGTCTTACCTTGGAAATAAGGTGCCAGTCCTTCTTTTCTCTATTGTGGATCTTCAAATTTTATAGATTCTTTACCGATAGGATCCTTTATATGTGGGATAAATTATTGATTGATATCTTTGGCCTAATCCTGTGAAATATTAGATTTTAATGCTTCTTCAAGAGGTGTTTCTAATTTAATATCCATGTAAAAGTATTCCTCATGATTCATTTTTTATATGTCTTCATAGGATGTTTCTGATTCACAACTTATATATAAGTCTTCTTTGTGATCCATTTCCGATATGTCTCCATTGGATGTTTCTAATTCACAACTTATGTATAAGTCTTCTTCATGATCCCTTTCTGATGTCTCTAGCTTCTATAGTGTCTTGATCTTGTTTACACATGTTAAGAGTAGGAGACTCTTGTTTTCTTGGTAATGATATAAAGAGTATGAGACTCTTGTTTTTGATGAATATCATCTACATGTCCATTAGGAGAAAGCATCTCATGGGTAGATGTATGTGTGCTTGGTATATGGATTTGTTATTTTTGGAAAACATGGGATATCTTGGAAGATATTTGCCAAGTCATTGTTGTATTTTGATGATAGGGATTCTTGATCTTGACTTTGTGTGGTATTAGCTTTGATATTTTTTGGATCATGCTCTTGACATGATAAATTTCAAAGAAAGTTTTTCTTGTAAAGGATCCTTGTCTTTCCTCAAAATTTGGGCATATGGGTGATAACTCTTGGTTTAGATTTTCTGCATTAGGTATAAGTGTGGGATTAAGAGTCTCATAATAATCAATATGTATTTCCATGAGGTTGGATGATGTCAATATATCTTGGACTGGATCATTTCTATACTTTGGTGATTGATTTTGATCCTACTTGGGAATAATTTCTTGATTTATGTCCTCTTGCTCACTAGATGATGTAGAGACATTGTCAATGTGATCAGTGATAGATAGCTCTTGATCGTTGTTTTCATCCTTTAAGTTTGAGACATTTTTCACATTGTCATTAGTATATGGACCTTGAATGTCATCTTCAATATCTATTTCCCCGTGATCAACAAGGTCTTGGATGATATTTTTGAGTATAACACATTTTGATGTATCATGACCTTTTACTCCATGGTATTTACAATAGATCTTGTCATCGTACCATGGGAATTTGATGCTAGGTTCACCACTTTGTGGCAATTTTAGAAGTGTGGTAAGTTTAGCATTGACTAATTGGTTTAACACATCCTCAATTGGCTCCCCTAAAGGAGTGTACTCATGTGTAGCAGTATGAATTGATTGTAAGGTTGGTTGTGGTGAAGATGTGGACCCTTGATAACCATGTTGTGTATAAGAAGGGTTAAGTCCCTTTTGTGTGTTGTAGGTACCTTTAGGGTGGGGCACACCTTGATATGAACTTGAGGAATCCTTTTATCTTGAGTTTGAGGTGTTCCTTGATGCTGCGAAACTCCTTGATACTATGTTTGAGGTATATCTTGGTGTTGTGGAACTTCTTGATACTGCAGATATTGGAAGTGTTTTTGATGTGGATATTGAGGTGTTTGTGGAATGATGTCTATTTGTGGATATTTAATGTTTTTACTTTGCACATGGTATCGACAATCCGTCGGAGTTTTATTTTGTTTAAGTTCCATAAGGTCTCTCTCAATTTTATTTAGGGCTATTTGATGTTCTGAACTTATTCCTTGATGGGGTTTTTGAAACCCTTGATGTTATTTCCCTACTTGATGTTGTGACCCTTGACAAGAGTGATTTGGGTAATAGATCGATATATTTAGGGGATTTTTTGATACTCAATACCCTATCAAAAGGCCACTTGGTTTATATCCTCATGGGACACTTCCGTCATTTGCGGTGTGTATTAGTGGGATGCTAGTTTTTTTCTTGCTTTCTTTCATTTTCTTCATGTCTTGTGATCTTGTAGTTGTCATAAACAACTGCCAAGATTTTTCTATCTATTTTCATAACTCCTAGTCTCTAGAAAATATTTTTCTTATTGGTGCAAAGTGATAATAGAAAAATTCTAGCCAATTTTGCCAAGTGTGATATCTTCTTGAGATGAAACCTTTGGCAAAAAAAATTGTAGGGAAATTCTTTGAAAGCTGGAGTATAGATTTTCGCTTAAGGATCTTTTTCTTACCAAAAATCATGAGGGATGTATGTCTATTTCCAAGTGGGTGGTTGTAACATGGGTCTTTTGGCTGGTATGTCTATTTTCTCTTCCTCTTTGTCTAAGATGATTGATGCGGTGAGAAACTAGAGGGGTGTTTCATTCTTCTCAAATATGAAGGTTTCTCAAACTACTTATGATGTCAGTTTGTTCACCTTCAATGTATATGAGACTAGGTTGAAGGATTGGTGCTATAAGGTTTGGTTGTTGAATTGGAGCATTTGGTTTCCAGAGGGTCATAAAGTGTAATGGTGTTTTGAGATGGTTGTTGTGAATCTCAACACCCTAAGGTTTGAGTGTTGTTTTGGAATGGTACTACTTTTCAGAAATTAAAATGTTGAAGAACTAGGGTTGATATTCCACTTCCTTGTCTAGAGGATATGTTGTGGGAAAGCTTACTTATACTATTTGCAAGTCCCAAGTAATTATTGATATCATAGATTTCTAAGTGGAGGAATGATCCCAATGGTTTTTTTGATTTTGATTTCTAATAAGTAGGATGGAAATAATGGATGAGGAACTATGTGACCTTCTAGTTTTCCAATTGTTTGGTTCGAACAATGATCCTATAAACAACTCTCTCAAATTTCTCTATTTTTGGTATATGGCAAGTGATAAAACAACACTTGGAATGACTTAGAAAGCATGAACTTATGTGACCTTCACGTCTATAGCTTAAGTCATGAAATCATAACACCCAAGCCATAGTTCCCAAATGTTTTCTTTGATTAAAGTAATGAAATAAAATATGGAATTTTCAGAAACCTTTTAGGGAAAAATAATTTCAAGGAGTGAAAACATAAGGCTTCTTTCAAAAGTATGCAAAAAATCAAAGGGTTTTTGATTCAATCATCTCATTTAGTGTTTGTTTGAATGTGTTATTTTTCTTTAAATCAATCATAGAATTTGATGTCAAATTATTTTGAGTTTATTTGGCGAGTTTGACATAAACAAGAAATTAAAAACCTAGTGGATAGAAACCATTCTCTTAGGTAGGATTGACTCATGCTCCGAAGAGATGATTTTACATGCAACTTACGACATGGGCCTGTAGTCGGACATGGCAAGTAACTTCTCATAAGTAAATTCTAATGCACCACTTTCAAAGAATGTTTTTGGATAGTAGGGTGGATTCTAAATAATTTGGTTCTTAGTCATAACTATGAACACATAAATATGACACCCACCCGCTGACCACTTAAGGCTCTTTAACCATTCCCATTCCACTTAAGGTGTGGGATTAGTTGTAGTCTATTGTCAGCATGGCTTGAAGCTAATTTCTTACAATTTTGCAACCTTTGATATATCCCTCCAATAAACATGCTTTGATACCTTGCAATGAGTTCTCCAATGCGGGATGTGTCTCAAAGCAATCCCCCTCTTTAAGGTAAAACTTGAAAATAAAGTGAAAAGATAAAAAATGTTCTTTCGCTCACCCAAGATCACCAAAAGGTGCAAGGGGAGAAGATAAAACACTTCAACTTGCCAATCACTGAATGCACGATGAATAATTCATAGAAAATTGATTCTTTTTAAACAGCTCGAGCGATGTTATCCCCAAAAATATGTGAATAACATAAACAAATTATTATTTTTATTTGCACCAATATGAAGTTTTTTCAAGACATCAGCCATTTAAGATAGCAATGTTGCAATACAAAAGAAATAAATTGTTCATTTTAAGCCCCCAACTTGAGTGTTTCTAAGAAATCAGTCCTAGTCTTTAATTTGATCAATAAATGTAAATTGAGCACGTGTCAACAGAATGGAAATCGTTTGCATTATTTTTTTCATGCACCAAAACTAAAGTTCCTAATTATGAAAACATGAAATGTGTTCATTTTTAGAGCCCCAAAATTGAAGTGTTTTTTTTGTTCTTTTTATGAGCACCAAAATAAGAGTTCCTAAATTAAGAAATCTCAAAAACGGTTCAGTTTTAACAACACCAAAATCAAATGTGAGTTTGTGTTTTGTTCTTTTTAAAGTACCAAAATCAAGAGTTCCAAAGTTAATAAAAATTGTTTGTGGATCTAGAAATCTTTGACCAATTGTCTTCCCTACCAAAAAATGAGTTAAAGTCACTTGAATCCTACATTCAAATTCATTAGTACCTATTACACATTCAAAAACAAGAAAACATTAGCAAAGGAATTCATTACAATAGTGTAGGATCCGTGCACTTGTTTGTCAGAGCAACTACTCCATTCTTAGAGAAAATGCACAAAAAAAATGCAGAAGCACCCTTGTCAAAAGTAGATGCTCAAATATGAGAGTAGATGCTAACATTGTAAAAATAAAATGCATTGATCTTGTTGCAAGTGCACAATTTTCTTGTCAGTCAAGTGTGCAATTCTTCTAGGAAGTGCGTGAAAACTTCATCAAGTGCGCTTCTGAGACCTGAAACTTCAAAAACAACTTACACGAGTGTTAGTGGAGGGGACAAGGGTCCCACCAGGTGTTCCAGAATGTGTGAGGGGGGAAACCTTTTAATGAAAAAAAGATCAAACATGCTTGAAACAAGAATATAAGCTAAGATCAAACATATTAATCTAAGATCTAATCCTACACATACAGAATGAAACTAAGCTACTTGAACATACATTAAGAAATCTACAATTACTAAATTGAATGTAAATAAAAAAGAACAGTGTTACCATCCCATAGTGGAGTGTATTCGCTTGATGTTGGGTTGTTCTTATCACCACAAAGCCTCCAAATTTCATGTGCAAACGCTTGAAGAACAATTCCTTGGTTGGTTGATCGAAGAAATGAGGTTGAAGCTCTAATAATGGTGGTTGTGAATGTCAGAAGTACTTCATTGTGAAAATGATATTGATTCTTTGATCCTTGTTTGTGAGGAAAGGGGTTTGTTATATAGAAAATGAGATTCGAAATGGGCAATCAAGATCTTGTTGGAGAATATCCAGATCAATGGTCAAAGTGTGTTGAGAGGATTTAGACATGAGAAGATTGTGCAAAGTTGATTGCACAATTTGTGTGATTGAGAAATAGATTGGCTAGTCAAGGATTGGATTGATCAGTCAATATTTTAGATTGATCAGTTAGGATTTAGATGGCTTATTTAGGAATTTGATGGCTTAGTTAGCAAATTGATTGATTAGTTAACAACTTAGATCGCTCAGTTAGCAATTTAGATTGATTAGTTAACAAAAAAGACTGATAGTTAAAAAATTAGATTGCTCAGTCAACAATTGTAATTTGCTCAATCATAAAGTGGGTGAGGAATATGAATTAATTGATTTAATTAATTAATTCCTTTTTGGAGTTGAATGTGCAAATCAAGTTTGACTTTTGCAAACAAAGTTACGTTAGCTTGATTTGATTTTTGATAAATAATTTGCATAGTTTCGATTTAATTATTCAAATTATGGAGGGAAAGTGTTGTAATTAAATTATCATGATTTAATAATTTAATCAACTTAGAGGAATACAGTTTTTTAGTGACGTAATTAAATAATTAGCGTTATTTAATCAATCGGGATGAAATAAAGTGAGATTAGTACTTTTTTAAATAAATGTAATTTATTTAATTGGTCGAACTGATGAAATGTGAATTAATCAAATAATTTTATTTTATTTAATCAATAGCAGAATTAGGGTTCTTAGGACTTTATTAAATAAATGAAATTTATTTAATTTGTTAGAAATGATGAAAAAGTGAATTAATTAAATAATGTTGTATCATTCAATTAATAACATAATTAGGGTTTTGGATGTCATTTGATGTGGTGTTTCGGGATGTTATGGGATGATTCTGAGATGTTTCGGGATGATTTTGAGATGTTCCTAGACATTACGAGATGATTTTGAGATGTTCCAAGACATTACAAAATGATTCTGAGATGTTGTGGTATGATTTTGAGATTTTTCAAGATATTACGAAATGATTGTGAGATGTTCTAAGACAGTTCCAAGATGTTGCAAGATGATCCCGATATGTTCTAAGACATTACAAGACGATTCTGAGATGTTTCAAGATGATTTCGAGATGTTTCATAACATTTCAAGATGTTTCAAAACATTTCGAGATGTTTGAAAACATTTCGAGATGTTCTGAGATGTTTCGAGATGTTTTGAGATGATTCTGAGATGATTTTGAGATGTTTCGGGATGTTCTAAGATGATTCTGAGATGTTCTAAGACATCACAAGATGTTGTGGGATGACGTTCAATGTTGTTTGATTTTGTTCATTGTTGTTCGAAGATGATTCTTGGTTATATAGACCAAGGTGGGATGATGTTCAATGTGGTTTGATGTTGTTTGATGTTGTAGGATGATCTTTAATGTTGTTTGATGTTTTTCAATGTTACGAGATGATTCTAAGATGTTTCGAGACATTACAAGATAATTACGAGTTATTTCGGGATGATTCTGAGATGTTCCAATACATTATGAGATGATTTTGATATGTTGCAGGATGATTCCAAAATGTTCGGATACATTATGTGATAAGTTTTAGATGTTCTGAGACAATTCTGAGATGTTGCGAGATGATTCTGAGATGTTTTGATACATTACAGGATGATTTCAAGATGTTTCAAGATGATTTTGAGATGTTTCGAGACATTCTAAGATGTTTCAAGATGATTTTGAGATGATTTTGAGATGTTTCGAGATGATTCCAAGATGTTTCAGGATGTTTCAAGATGATTCTAAGATGTTTCAAGATATTATAGGATGTTGTGGGATGATGTTCATTGTTGTTTGATGTTGTTCAATGTTGTTCGGGGTGTGTGAAAGGTGTTAAGTCAATTTTACATGTCTACACTTTATTTATGAAGACGTTAACAAATGTTGGTGTGAATAGGCTTATTCCTTAACTAGTTTCACTATTACATCCTTTTCAAACCTTATCCCTTAAGTTTACTTAGGGTACTTTTAGGGAATTTTCACTTTGTCTTATATCATAAGATTAAGACACTTGGTATAATCTTATGTTTTCATATGTCTTACCTTGGTCTATATAACCAAGGATCTCTCATAAATGTGAATATATTCTATTTTCATTCTTTGCTAGGAATAAAATTTATTATTGTCATATTGATCTTTTGATTAATTTGTTCCTTTCATTAGGCCTCTAGACCTTGGTTGGCTATGTCCATAGTCCAATCTTACAAAAAATTACTTTCAAATATTTTTAAGACACCTTATTAAAGTAACACAGGAAGTTTGTAAGTTATTTTATGAATAAATAAGGTATGCTCAAGACCTAAAATACTAGAGCTAGATATATAAAATAATTTAGACAAGTAGCCAACTATTTTTGATGAAATTATGAATGTTTCCTATCAACACTATTATTATCTCTTTTAGGAAACCCAATACATTGAGAGTTTGTAGGGTGCTAAAACCTAAGAGTGCATGAAAAAATTATTGATTGTGGATCTTTTGATTCCTAATTCAAATCCTTATCACCCTCTAATATTGGTTCCTCCTCTTCTTCCTCAATCAAACCTTCTATATAGAACAATTTTTTCACTAAATTTATGTTTTTGACTATATTTTCTATCATAATTGAAACATAACCATGTTTCTCTCTTCTCCTAAATATTTTGAGAAATCTACTTGGTAGTTTGAGGCAAACAATTTGTAGGAGAGATCCTTTCTCTCATGTTTATGATATCTTGTCTCCTATTGGTCAAATAATTTTTCATAACTTTTCTTGCCACAAGTATCACTTGTGACAAGGATTGTGGTTAGAAAAATGTACCTCATATTTTATGTGGTCCTTTAAACCTCATAGAAATAATTCCTTTAAATTATCTTTTATAACATTCTTCACTCTTAGACACATGGTTTGAAATTCATTATTATAGTCTTTGATCATACCTTTTTACTTTAATTTAGTGAGTTGGTAGAAATATCAATCCATAAAATTATCTCAATAATGGGTAACACATTCCTCTTGAAAGAATAACCATGTGACCATACAACCCTTCTTTCTCTTCTCATCACACAACTAGTGATACCAAATAAATTGGTTTGGTTCCAAGTATAAGTATACCATAACCACCTTTTTTTTCCTTGGAAACTGGTTTGAAGATTAAATAATTGTTTTATTTGGCAAAGCCAATTGGTTGAATCCTTGCCATAAAATTTTCTCATGTCCAAATTTGGTGTGAATTACCCAGGAATAAGATTATTTGAGAGTTGATCCTTCTTGAGATCTGAGTCCAGCCTAAAAAATCATGTTTGATAAAATAAAAAATCTTTCACCTTATGATGTGATTTTAATTCATTCATCTCCTTCTGCATATCTTACTTCATAGATAAAAATTCCTCAAATGTACCCTTCTTCAATGATGAAATTTATTCACTAACCTTGTTTATTTCCTCATTAGGAGTAATATCCTCAATTTCTCTATCATCCATATTTGGAGATTTCCCTAATGTGACAATAATTTTTTGCTTCTTATTGCAAGCCTCATCATGATGATTTTTTTTTGCAATAAATGGCACAAATAATGTCCAAATACTTTGGAACTTTTTATTGTAGCTCACAACAATCCAAGTCACACTTTCCATGAAAAAATTCTAAGAGATCAACTAATTTGTAGTCTTAGAGTGATTTTTTTGGAAAAGATAGTTCTTCAATAAATCATTTAATTCTGATTCAATTCATTTGAAATTTTAACTATAGATGCATTAATGTGTTCTTAAACAACCCTAAAAAAATCAAGATTTTTTTTTTCCAAAATCATAGAGATATGCACTTCCAATATTAAATTTAGTAGAACCCTAATTCTATAATAAGTTGCTTAATTTGACTCTAATTTGTAGATGTCTCA
Source organism: Sequoiadendron giganteum (assembly GCA_007115665.2). NCBI lineage: Eukaryota > Viridiplantae > Streptophyta > Pinopsida > Cupressales > Cupressaceae > Sequoiadendron > Sequoiadendron giganteum. The sequence continues at coordinate 479,690,015 of CM021102.1, forward strand.
ATAAGTTTTTGAAAAACTATCCAAAAATTAGGAAAAAAAATTCTAAGATTTGAGAGATACATGCTTCCCAAAATGACATGCAAAATTGGAAAATATGCCTTGTCTTCATGGTGCCAAGATCATGCTCTGATAACACTTGTAATGAAATAAATTACACAAAAAAATAATATAATATGAAATCATCTAGACATACCTAATAATAACTAAGAATAACAAGCCACTTTGAGGTAGAAAACCTCCAAATATCTCCAATGAAAGACAATTCACAATTTGATGATAAATAAGACTCACTACCACCTATATATCCTACCTATGTTTAAGATATCATATAGTCTGACTTAGATAACAACATATAATCCCTAGGCCAACCTACATAACTAAATACAAATATAATAATGATATTATGACTTAATTAAGAGTTAAGGTTGCCACAAGCCAACTAATAATAACCCTATGTTTAATCTAAGATTAAGGGTGTAGCAATATTCACAGTTAAATCTTACATGGTATCAAAACTTGTTGAGTGCCATTGGTTAGTCTTTAAGGAGATATTGAATACAAATCTTGTATTTTCTTGAAGCATTGAGTATGTTATTCTCTTATATCCTTAGATGATGTGAAGAACCATAAAGGTGTGATAGAAATACTATATTCTATGGGGTTTCTATTGTGGCTTCCTATTGCAAGTACAAATGGAACATTAGTGGAGCAAATATGAGTTCATCATTATATCTGGAGTGCTTGAGAAAGTGAGATTTATCTTTTGTTTCATCTCAATTGAATATTGAAGGTCAATTCCATAAGGGATTGAAGTTGGAAGTTGGTTTCTAGATCCAAAAGATAGCCATACTTGAAAAATATTTTGGGTCAAAATCGACCTTGCCATCATGTCCAGGAGACCTAAGAACCTAAAGATCAACTATTTATTGATTTCAAAAAAAGTTTCCCTCTGAGACAAAACAATTAATTTTGAGTCGTATGGCCCACCCCTACACAATATGATAGGATTATTATTATAATATAATATCTATAGATTTAAAAATAAGAGTCATAAAACATTTGTAATGTTTTATTAAAAAAAATTAATAAAAAAATAGAAGTACTAGCACAAGGTACCTTATATACCCTACATCAACGTACTAGTGGGAATGCCTTTATTACTGCAAGCCCCATAGAAAGGTTGCAAACCTTTTGCTGGTGTAAAAATATGTCCTTTAAAAACTAAAACAAATTGACTACATTTTTCCCAAAGAGAGGACTAAATCTATCAATAATAGTTGGAGAGATCACCATTGCATTGGTAATCTTCCTTTGAATTTTAATTGAGGTACAACTCCCTCTTCTGGTATAAATTTTTATTTTTTAATTTTGAATAAAATGAGGGTATGCTCTTAACCAAAAAGTTGGAAAGGAAGATTAACATCTATCCATATCCATAAAAATAGATGCAATTGAAAATTATTTTAAACTACTAACAAAGTTGGACATTAAAGTAGAAGAAATTCAATATCATAGCTCATAGACCATATCATCAAAGCTTGTTGACTCAACTCATTGCAATCTCAACACTATAGGAGTTGAGAAAATACAACACCACAAACCCCAAAGATCACCTACATGCAAATAACCTGTCACAAAAGAAGAGATGGAGACAAACAAGCAAGGGTTCTTTGAAAACTGAAAATGTATATATCAGAGAGAATGAGAGAATAAATTGATATGAAATACAATGGGATCAATCCTTATAAAAAGGAGATCATGCAAGCCCTAATAAAACCTAATAGGAAAAACCCTAATAGAAGCCCTAATAGAATAACATTTAATAATTAATATAATTATTAAATGTCACTTTATGCAAACTAACATGAAATCTTAAGAAGGGAATAAAGGTAACTTAATCAACATAATTAAGTTTAAACCTTTACTCTAACACCCCCCCTTAAGATGAGCAATAGTGCAGCTACAAACGAATGCAAGAATTCAAAGGTAACTACAATGCAAGAAGGCAACAAGGGTCTCGGCAACTAGGCCAGATCAAGTACCCAAATACAACCAAATCTCTGTAAAATGGAGAAATAGAGAAAACCTCATGGGAAAAAGCTCTACTCCAAAAAGAGATGCAGAAAGCCAAGAAGAAGAACATCACTGAAGTAGAAGAAGTTGCAAACAACTGTCGAAAGATGACTGCTATGGTGCTGAAGAACCTCTGTTGAAGATAAGATGATCAGGATAAAAAAGACAACAATCTATATGAGTGCCCCATATGACACTACTCGAATCAGATGGCAAACAAAGGCAAACACCTGGAATGAAGATACAAAATCTGCATGAGTGCCCCAAACGACACTACTCGAATCAGATGGCAAACAAAGGCAACATCTGGAATGAAGATACAAATGGAATAAGTACCAATAGTTTGTCAAGAAGAAAACAATCTACATGAGTTCCCCGAATGACACTACTCGAATCAGATGGCAAACAAAGGCAAACACCTGGAACGAAGATACAAATGGTACAAGAATCAGTAGTCTGAAACACTGATCACCTAAGAATGGAAGATTCCTTCCAAGGCGAAACCAAGGAAGCATTAGCACGAACTGGTATAATACCCCCCATAATGGTGAACTGGGAGCTTGATAGATCAATTGAAATGGTGTGCAACACCTTGTAGTGCATGAAGAAGATACAACATCTGAAAGTGCACAAGAAAGCACCTGCAACTGAAAAAGTGGTGTGCAAAACAAAGCACACATGCATGAGGCTGGAATAATATGTATTCACTGTCATCGTGGAGGGACACTCATTGAACAAAGATGTGATGGCAAAACAAAGGCAAACTACACAACCCCTCATGGCACTTTATAATATTAGTGCGAGTACAACATATGGCACAACCTTATGTGCAAAATCCCCAAAAGATGCATGTACAATAGTGTGGCACTTTATCTCAGTGCATTTACATGAAAGATAGCTTACAAATGATGCTCAAAATGTCCTCAAAGGACAAAATGCTAGAAATACATGAAGAACAGCCAAGAACAAAGCATCCCATGCTAACAAAAAGCTTCCAAGAGCAAATATGTCCAAGTAATCCACCAGAGTGTGAAAACACAAATAATTGAATAAAATATACCTGGAGTGAAATCTGGAAAAATTACATAGATGAAACTAAAGGGCTCTGAAATACTGTTTCAACGCTGCTGAGATTGCGAAAAATGGAGAAACTAATAAAAAGTTATGAGCTTGAGACTGAAAATAGCCCCTTTGTCTTCAATTGGCTATAGAATGCACCAAATGAAAAATGAAGTGATGAGACCCACATCACTGGAAAGATGAGAAAACCAGCTTTCCGATGATATTTTGTTTGCCAAAAAATGATATTGTATGCCCAAGTTACGGCCTTTGGAATAAATCAACTCCAAAGAGGGAAAAAACCAGTGTTGGGTTAAATTTGACGGTCATACAGCCATTGCAGCAAAAACACTGTGTTAAATTTGATGGCCAAATGACCATCATCGTAAAAGCACAACTGGGCTTATTTTCAAAAAAAATATTTTTTAAAAGTATGGGCGGGTCCTGCATGGGTCGCCACCTGCCAATGTGGCAGGGTGGTACCCAGATGGTACCATCCGTTGCAGGTGGGGGCGGCACCCAAGGGCCACCACCTGCCGTAAGGACAGGCGGCGGTACCATTGGGTACCATCCCTGCCTGCGCAGGGAGCCCGCAGGCCTAAGCAAGCCTTTAAAAGGCTTTAAAATATTTCGGCCGAAAATAAACTTTTTCCTGATTTTTTTTTTTTTAAATCTAAGAAAATATACATAATTTTAGAAAAAATGACAAAAAAAAAACAAAATTTTTTTTACTAGCAAATGGACTGCCGTACGGCCGAATTGTAAAAATTTTTTGCCTCAGATTTTGACTTTGTCCAGAATGGACAAATGGACAGTCGATTAGGGGTTTTGGACCGCTATGGACGCAATGGCAAAGTCCATTTGAGCTAAAAATGCTTCAAAATTGCAGGTGTGCCCTAGATCAAGAAAACAAACCCCAAACCCTCGAAGCTCCAAAAATATTTAAAACAAGAATAGGAAGTAGCAGGTGTGGAGCTCTGATACCATGTAGGAGTTGAGAAAATATAACACCACAAACCCCGAAGATCACCTGCATGCAAATAACCTGTCACAAAAGAAGAGATGGAGACAAACAACCAAGGGCTCTCTGAAAACTGAAAATGTATATATCAGAGAGAATGAGAGAATGAATTGATATGAAATACAATGGGATCAATCTTATAAAAAGGAGATCATACAAACCCTAATAAAACCCTAATAGGAAAAAACCCTAATAGAAGCCCTAATAGGATAACATTTAATAATTAATATAATTATTAAATGTCACTTTATGCAAACTAACATGAAATCTTAAGAAGGGAATAAAGGTAGCTTAATCAACATAATTAAGTTAAAACCTTTACTCTAACAAACACTTGTTGTAAATAAATGAATAAAAAGACCAAAGAACATCACATCCTCATAGGGAAGGAATATTCAAATTCTTATCTAAGCTCATAGACTTATTCATAAAAATTAGTATTGTATTCATAATTCATTGCACACAAACAATAAACATCTATGACAAAATGTCAAAACTGCAAAATTGATCCTTAAATTAAGATCAATTCTCTCTTGTGCATCGCAGTGTAAGGGGGATCAAAATTTTGGACCCTTTCCATGTCGAAATAAAGCATATTTATAATTTTTCAAAGCATAACTATCACCAAATTCATGAAATCTATAAGAAAACTAAAAGGTTATGGTGAAACAAAAGAAAAAAATTAAAAAATAAATTATTCTTGGAAAGATTGCAGGAATAGGAAAATGAAATTATATGTGTTGGTTATTACTAACAACTAAAATTTTATGGTTTCTTTGGAAAGATAGGAATTATGAAAAGCACTAGGGAATTAGGAGGGCACTTACGGAGTCTAATAGGAGACTCACTTGTTGGAAACAAGCTACACTGAGGGGGGGTGAATCAGTGTTGTGCAAAATTTAACTTTATTAACCTTTATCTTCAAAGCATTAACAAGATTCAACCATAATGCATAAACATGAAGCAAATGAACACAACACCATAACAAAAGGGTTTTTACGTGGAAATCCTATTAGGGGAAAACCATGGTGGATGGCCAATCCATAAGTTAATTTGAGTATACTCAAATGAAGTTTACAATAAGGGGAATGCACTTGCATTCAGGCACACTGCCTAGAGCTCACTGCTCAAAGGGAAGGCTCACTACCTTACAGAGAAAATCAAATTAAAACCATCTGAGAGTTTGAACTAAGAAAAATACCATCTACACATGCCTGATTACATTTCTGATTAGGCACAATATACAATCTTTTGTCCTGTAGACTAATTTTGCACTTCTGCCTTGTTCTGCTCACACTCGCAACACAAACTGTGTATTATAGCTCTTTTGCTCTACTCTAATTCACAATTCGTATAACAACATACTTCATACTTCATGCAAATTGATTTGAACTATCTTATAGATATCCGCAACATAGAATTCAATAACACTTTGTCGGCTTCTATAGAACACAAAAATAATTACAACTATCAGCTCAAATCATGAATAATATGCAATGCGTATCCACAAAAATCAACCAAAACTTGGTTAGGACCCAAAAAAAGATGCATGAACACAAAAATAATTAACCAATTACTTTCCATACATCCATGACCTAATTCATTCCTGAGGTTGGCTCCAATACAAGAAAAACTGAGAAGAAGCCAATCGGATCTTCTAACTTCCACACAAATTGATATGAGCCACTGCGCTTTAGTAGTAACAGAGATAATATACCAAAAAAAAATTCTAGAGATGCGTAACACAAAATAATAACATGAAATATTCATACAGATCGATGAACACTATGCTATTGAATACTCTATTCTTCCTTACCAATCTGTCTAGCAGTATGATCAAATGATAGTGTGTGTATCTGATCACCGATTAGAGTTGCCATCAATGACAACACCAAGTGACATTAGCAGTGTCTCTTGCCAACAATCTCCCCCTTTGGCATTGATGGAAACACTTAGTGAATAATGACTAAGTGTCAGATCAGTACCAAGATATACTGCACTGTCGGCTCCAAAATTCCAAAAATACAATTCTCCCCTTGAGATGATTAAGCAATTTTCACTCCACTCTTCTCCCCCTTTGAAATCAATGGAAAAGGCAAGGTTCATATACCAAAAATAGATCAATCAAAACTGTTATACAAAAATGCTTCTTTAACTTACATAAACTGAAAAATATTTGCAAAATATTTCTTCAGCTGGATCAGATTAGTGTCCCAAACTCTTTTGAGACTCTCCATGATTGTTATGTGATCGTATATCAAGTAGGACTGTGTCTCTGCAAATTCCAAGTTGGTCTGATCACCAACTCCTATAGTGTCTTCTCCTTCCTTTAAAGTGCTTGACATTATCTCAATTTTTGGACCAATTATGCCTCTGAGTTCACATGCCCTAGCAACAATCTTATCATTCTCATGCTTCAAGCCTTTTATATTGTTAAGTATAGACATCACTTCACCTTCTATCTTCCCAATACCACTGGTTAGATGATCAAATGCTTTAGAGATAGTACTTACTATTTTTCTAGATCTTTGACCTTCTTCTCATTAGCTTCAGTAAATTTTGAAAAACACAAACATGAATTGTAGATCTTACCACCTTCTGACAAAGCATTTTGTACATTCTTCACACATGTGGCTAAAACAATTTTATCTTTACCAATCAATACCTTCAATCCATTAAAACTTTTAACATCAAATTATTTTTTTATTTTCACCATAGCATATTTTTCTAGTGACTCAAAGTGAGTACTAACCGAGTTGATAAGATTTTTCAATTCACTAGAGGAGGAACCAGTTGGATCTTTCACATAAGAAGGCATTATCTTTTCCAATACTCTGGATGCAATATTTAGTAGTTCACTATCTTCAATGTGTGACTTCATTAGCTCTTCTCTATCTTGTGCTTCAGAAAATGAAGCTACCTTCATCTTCTAGATTGGACTTAGTGGACAGGTCAATAGGACCTTCGATCATTTCTGGATCCAATTCTTCATTCTGTTCAACCAAGAATTTCTTCACTGCCTCAGCAGTGTCTCTTGCCTCAACTGGGATTGATTTTACATCATCTTTATTTTCTTCAACTATTACTTCCACAGTTGTAGGGTCTGGTTTACCTTCAGTAATTTCTATTTCCTCAATTGATACATTTTTAGGTATCTCAACTTCCATAGGGATTTATGTGTTGTCTTCTACAGGAGGAGTCTGGGAATCCTTAGTTGTATCAAAATTTTCTTCTTCTGTTTCCTTTTTTGGACTAGATGGGGCATCAACAAGATGTGTCTCCTTAGCTACAACATCAATTCTCCCATTTAGTAGTATCTCCCTCAGAATTTGCTCTATTTATTTTATAACTTCATCGGTTAGACCAATCATTAGCTTGTTAACCCTTATTTTTCTTTTAAATTTCATTTTGGCCTTGTTCATGAGTGTCTTCATGTCATCCATAGACATCACCAGAAATAATTCTACAAGAATCCTTTCTTTCATCTGTTCTTCTTTTTTTCTAGCATTAATTCTCCTCATTTCCAGAATGTCATATAGACTTTTAGGCAGATTAGGTATAATTTCTATCAAAAATTTATTGAAAATATTCATATGTTTTATTGTCACTTCTTCAAGAATTATTTTATCAGAATCATCAAAAGACTCATACCATTTACATAGTGGTTTGAGATTACCATCCTTGACTAACGCCTTTTCAACTTCTGTAACTGGCATACCTGAATTGTTAGTCTTTGTCTTCTTCTTCACTTGAACATCTTCACCAGAGGGTTTTTCCTTTATGAAAATTGTTGCCTTGGTGCCTTGATGTTTGATTTCTTTGACGCCTTCATTGACATAGTTTCCTCATCATCAGAAATTGCCATATACACTCTTTTTCTTTTATCTTTCTTCCTTTTTCCTTCTTTTCCAGATCCCTTGGCTTCAGTTTTTATAGAGATGGAATTTGTTGTAGGAGTTGAATGGGATGCAAAGCTTCTAGTTGTTGTTCTAGCTCGGGTAGATGGTGCTGCCAAACTAGTTGATTGAGTTTTTGCAGCCTCCTTTGTGGCTTGTTTTTTTGCTTCAGCTTCTTCCCTTTCCTTTCTAGCTTCTTTTAGTTTCTTTGCAAGTATGCCCATACTTTCTACAAGAACTTATACCTCTTTTCTTACTCTTTTAGTTACCATAGGTTTCTTGAGCTCATTGTGAACCTGTATGTCCTTCACATCATAGGTACCAAACCTTTCTTCTACTGGATCTAGAGGTTTACTTAGCAAGTGTTGTGCATACATGTCCAAAATGTTCTCTTCAACTTCATACCCCATAGGCATGATCTAGATAGTTCTAGGATCAACAGCTTCCATCATACACTGATCAACATCCACCATGAAGCAAATTGAGTCCTTGTATTTCTCTACAATTGAGGTGGGAATCCTCTCTCTCACTTGCACCATAGTCTGAAAACTTTTAAAGTATCCCCAAATAGTTGCATTCTTTGTTTTGGTGTCTACAAAATTGTACAACATATCTCTAATTTGTGCAGCTACTTGCTTGTCATTTTTCCAATGAACCTTTCCAACTCTCAGAAATTCACACATGAAATAACAGAATAAGCACAAAAGAAAGTTACCATACTTGAAATATTTTTTCTTATCTTTCTTAATCTTTGCAAGATTTTCCATTAGCTGACTTCTCATAAGTTCACAGAGATCATAATCTGCATTTTCCTTCACCATTTGGTAGGCGACATAAATTGTTGTGTTGGACACAGAGTTGTCTCAGCTAGAATGATAAATCTTGTATCTAATAACCATAGATGCAAATTTGACATCTATATCAACAATGTTATCAAAATTTATTGCCCTTCTATCATATGTAGAGCCTGTAGCATCAATGACTGTTTGATTTTTCATAGACTTCAGAATTGGTAGTCCACTAGAAGAGTTTAGACTGGTTACTGCACTAATAGATTCCTTTGTAATTTTTGAATGGAATTCTTATCCACATAAATTCATCATGCACTCGACTCAAAACATAATGAACCCACTTCGACTCTTCAAACATGGGAAATTTGACAATTTGAGTAAATTTATTTGCTTCAAGGATTTTATGTTCTAGCTTTACAAAGTAATCTTCACCAATGATATGATTATTGTACAAATTTAGTAGTTGAGAACTTCCTAGTTCTTTAATATTGGTGTGAATATAAACCCTAATGTCTTATGTGTAATACTTCGTACGCAATAGATGAAAATTCTCCTAATAGATCAATCTCAAGAGACTTGTAAGGATTCCATTTGAATTTAGGATAAGGTATATCCTTGAATTCAACTACTAGAGGAGTATTCATTTTGACCAAATCACAAGTTCACAAAGTTTTCTAAAAAATACCTTTTCCACTAGATCAAAATTTGATTGTCGAATCACTTCCATGCTTGAATTTTAGCGTAATTCACCAAAAATTTTCCTATGAGCTCTCCAAAATTCTTTTCTTCCAAATGAAAAGTGAAAAGTGATGAATAGAAATGACTTTTTATCACTTTCATACCTAACCCTTTTTATCACAATAAATGCTTTAACCCTAATACATCTAGTTACCCTATTTTTGTGCACTGTGACGGGTAAATCTTCTATGGACCTCCAATACGGCATACCACTTCCTCCAATGAGTTCAACAACATCTATTGAGAATCTATGCATCTACTATACACATCAACATCCGGCGTTACTTATCGGTTAGGGGGTTATATGGTTTTATTGACTGCTCTCCCTAGGACAAAGGGCCTGAAACTAATTCCCAAAGGAATTACCAGAAGCAGGTTCTAGTATTGGAACACTTTCTTCAGTAGAGGGTTCTTTCTTCACCCATTTCTTTTGAATCTTTAAGTGACTTTGTCTTTTCCTTTGATATCCTTCTGCATGTTTTTCTTTTGATTTACCAGACCTTTTCTATTCCAACAAAATGTAGCAATGTGTCCAATTTTGTTGTAGTTATAGCACACAACAATTCTCTTTCCAGACCAGTTGTTCCACTGATTTCCTCTTGATCTGCACTGGTTAGCAATATGGCCAAGTCTATTACATGTGTAGCATTTGATATTTCTACGAAATTGATTCATCATATTTCTACATTAATTTGACTTATGACCCACCTTATGATAATTAAAAAATTGACCTGAGAATGATGGACCACTTTGATTCATTCTACTTCTACATTGAGTAGCCATGTGTCCAAATTTATTACAACGAAAACAATATCCATTAAATTTTTGAGCATTAGGTTACCTTACCGGATACCTTCCAGATTTGTTCATTTGATTTCCTTGTCTGAATCTCTTTTTCTCATATCTAGAACTTTCTCCTTCTTCATATCCCAGACCTTGCTTGTCACCATGAGTCCTCTGACTGCTAATTAGTTCATCAAGCATGGCAGAGCCAGCTTTGAAATTCTCTTTGTACTCATTTGCAGCAACAAGTTTATTTCTGAGATCATCCATCTACTTTTCAAGTGCCTCTTCACTATTTTTAGATTGTTCCAATTCATCATCCAATCAACTGCATAATTCAGATTTTTCTTTCAGGGACCGTGCTAGGTTCTCTTTATTCTTCTTTATGTCTTCAATATCCTTGGTCATCTTCATCATGATATATTTCATCTCATGCTTTAGGACTGTATTATCTCTAGTAAGTTTTTCACATTCTTCTATCTTTTCTTTCAGGGCTTGATTGAGTTGTTCTTCTTCAATGCTCTTATTTTCACTCTACTTAATCTGATCATAGAGTTCCTTTCTCTCCTCTCTAGAATTATTGATTTTTTCTTTCAGAGACTCAATGAATTTCTCAGCATCTGAGAGGTTTGCTCGCAATTTCTGAACTTCACCCTTTGACTAATCAATATCATCCAGGTCTACCAAAAGCTATTGTTTAAGACTGCTTGAATCCATTGAAACATCTTGCAAGATCAAGTGGTTAGACTTCTTTCAGAGGAACCAGCTCTGATACCAGTTGTTGGAAACAAGCTACACTAAGAGGGGGGGGGGGTGAATCAGTGTTGTGCAAAATTTAACTTTATTAACCTTTATCTTCAAAGAATTAACAACATTCAACCATAATGCATAAACATGAAGCAAATGAACACAACACCATAACATAAGGATTTTTACGTGGAAACCTTGTTAGGGGAAAAACCACAGTGGATGGCCAATCCACAAGTTAATCTACGTATACTCAAATGAAGTTTACAATAAGGGGAATGCACTTGCATTTAGGCACACTGCCTAGAGCTCGCTGCTCAAAGGGAAGGCTCACTACCTTACAAAGAAAATCAGATTAAAACCATCTGAGAGTTTGAAGTGAGAAAAATACCATCTACATATACTTGATTACAGTTTCGGTTAGGAACAATATACAATCTTCTATCTTGTAGACTAATTCTACACTTTTACTTTGTTATTCTCACACTCGCAACACAAATTATCTATGTGCAAGTGAAATTGTGCATTATTGCTCTTCTGCTCTGCTCTAATTCACAATTTTCATCACAACATACTTCATGCAAAATGATATAGACGATCTTATATATATATATATATCTGCAACATAGAATTCAATTACACTTTGTCGACTTTAATAGAACACAAAAATAATTACAACTGTTGGCTCAAATCATGAATAATAAGAAATGTGTATCCACAATAGTTAGCCATAACTTGGATAAGATCCAATCAAAGATGCACGAACACAAAAATACTTAACCAATTACTTTCCATACATTCGTGACCTAATTCATTCATGAGGTCGGCTCCAATACAAGAAAATTTGAGAATAAGCCAACCGGATCTTCTACGTCTACATGAATCGATACGAGCCACTATGCTTCAATAGTAATAGAGATAATATACCAAAAAAAATTACAGAGATGTGCAACACAAAATAATAACATGAAATATTCATACAGATTGATGAACACTGTGCTACCGAATACTCTGTTCTTCCTTATCAATCTTCAATCTGTCTATCGATATGATCGAATGATAGTGTGCATATTTGAACACCGCTTAGAGTTTCCATCAATGAAAACACCAAGTGATACTAGCAGTGTCTCTTGCCAACATCACTATCTGTAATGTCTTCTTGCAAGTATCCATTATTTTGGAGGTCACCAAAGCCAAGTATCAGAACCTAATAAGGAAAGGGAAAACATAAATCACCAAAGAATAAATCATAAGTGAAAATCAATGGCTATTTTTGAACCCAAACCTGAAGAGACTCATGGGAAGGGATCCTAGAAACAATAATAGGAAGCTAAAGGATGGAACAAAAGAAAAAGAAGGCTGATAAATGTAAAGAAACAACAAAAAACATTATTGTCAATTAGCAGTATTTAAGAACAAGATAAAACAATATTTTCTAATCAACAATATGAAAGCCACAAAAATAATAGTAGTATCTAACCAAAATTATGTAAGAAAAATATGTTAGAAACAACATGAAAGTAGCAATTGATAGTAGTAGTATGTAATCAGCCCTGCATGGAAAAACTAAAAGTATAGAGTACTAGGGGATACCAAGGATCAATTTTGGAATCTGAAAATATCAATGTGTCTATATGTTTACGATCATGAATATAAATAAATAAATAAAATGGGGATATACTTTTAACCAAAAAATAGGAAAGGAAAACTAACATCTATCCATATCCATGAAAATAGATGCAATTGAAAATGATTTAAAACTACTAACAAAGCTGGAAATTAAAATGGAAAACATTCAATATCATAGCTCATAGACCAAATTATCAAAGCTTGTTGACTCGACTCACTGCAATCTCAACACTTGCTGCAAATAAATGAATAAAAACACCAAAGAACATCACATCCTCATAGGGAAGGAATATTCAAATGCTTATCTAAATTCATAAACTTATTCATAAACATTAGTATTGTATGCATAATTCATTGCACACACACAATAAAGCATATTCCATGTTTTTCAAAGCATAACTATCACCAAAGTCTTGAAATAACTAAAAATGACTAATTCTTGAAATAATCAAAATAATCAAGTTCAATATGATCAAGAAAAAAGACAAATCCAAAGAAACTAAAATACATCTATTGTTGGGAGGGTTGGGCATGTGAATCTACATGATTTTATCCTTCCACAGTGCCTGTTGAGTAGGGGTGACACATGCTTGGTAATCCTTTAGATCCATCACAATGGTAGGAATTTTAGTCTGCTTTGGAATAATTGCATTCCTCATCCTTAGTTTCCATGTAGCCTTAGTGGCATGAATGCCATCCATTTTATGTGTTATGAGAATAGGATAATCTTCATGCCATGATAACGTTGTATCAATCCTTGAAAATTTATTTAATACTTCTTTATTGAACACTTGTTGCTCTGATAAAGTGTCAAGCACTTTAAATAAACCATCTTTTAGTTCCTCAAGTGTTGCAGGGCCTTAGTTGTCAGCTTTCATTATCTAGCATCTAAAATCAAAGAAGTTCTTGGTGAAATTATTTTTGAGGTGATTACATTTCTTCATTAATTTTTTTTGCTTTATGATATTCATGTTTATGATAGAAAGTTTCCATTCTATACTCATCTTCCACATGACAACTCAAGAGTCATCCTTGGATGAGACGATCTTCTTGAGAGTGACCTTCTCCATACCCATTGTGATAATCTCAACCAACTCATGACCAATCTATAACCAATTCGCTTTCTCCTACTTATAGTTGACTAATTCCAATTTGATTGAATTTGTTAATATCAAAAAATTATCATAAAATTTCTTCAGTATTTCTTGATCAAAGGAGGACCTTTTTATTTTAATCAACACCCATCCCTGAACAACCTTACCAAAATAACTATCTTTCTAAATTTTTCTCATCATTGCCTTCCCAACTACCAAATTAGGATCAAAGGCATGGCTTGCTTGGTTGAGAGGTTGGGGAGAAGGATTTTTTAGAGCTCTAATATAGTCTGAAAGAAGTTATATTAACTTCTTTAACTCATCTTTGTCATGTTTATCCCTTTTTGTTCTTTCCACCAGGCTAGAGGTTGTAACCTAGAAATTATGAATATCTCCATCCTTATTCGGTGGGCCTAAATCCACCTTAGCGATGTTGTAATCAACTCTAGTAGCCTAAGTAGGATCCTTTTAAATTGATTGTTGCATAATTTCCATAATGATTCAAATTGAACTTCTTTCTCTGAACATTGAATACATATCCACTTCACTCCACTTCTCAAGTCTCAATTTATTCTTCAACATGAATAATTATACAAAATAGCCTTAATTCACACACAACTAGGCATTTATTTCACCTAACTCGACTTTGACAGTATTTAATTCTTGACATGTAGGCCACTTGGTGCCAATATCAGACATTCGTAATGTACTTGATAGACTTAGATATTTGAACTACTTTTTAGAGCTAAGTTAGAAACCAACGAAGTTAGAAAACTTTATTTGAACCTGCTAAAGATATCATTTTGGTTTCACCTACCTTCCCTTCATTAGAATGATATTTTGAATGGTGTGGATAAAACATGTCGGGGCTGAAAATGGTTATAAAAATTGCTTCAATTTTGACAAGGTTTTCAAAACTTCACAAAACCCACTTTCACTTGGTAAATATTCACTTCGTAGGAGACTTCTTTGCAAGAAAATAAGTTAGAAAACTTACACAACAATGAAAAAGGTATCAAAAACCTCATAATGGACTGACATGAAGAAGGAAGGAAAGAACTTTAAGATTGGATGACCTAATATTGGCTAAGTTGATAGAACAACCAGTTGTGAGAACATGGTCGAGAACTGATGAGGTTAGAAAAATTGACTAATAACTGATAGGGAAGCAAAAACTCATGAAATAATGAAATCAAAGGCTAGAGACAGTTAAATAGCCATGTAATTCAACACTTAGACTGAGATCTAAACTTAAAGTTTCCTAAAAAATGCAATGGATTATAACTTAAGTGAATGTAGATTGGAAAGAATGCAAAAGAACCTAGCATCTCTAGTTTAAAGATTCATTGGGTTACAGAGTCAAGGAATGAATGAGAGAGAGGGGACAAAAGGATTGCAACACACCAAAAATGAGACGCAAAGAAAAAAATCCTAGACTACTAAAATACAATGACAGGGGATACCCTATTGCAAGTTTGGAGAAGTTTGGAGAAGTTGGTGTTGTCATTGATGTCAACCATATGTGTTTTCATTGGTGTCAATTGGTTGATGGAAAAGGTGTTAATTGAATTGTCTGGGTGTGCATGTATAGTTGATATATTGAGGAAGTTTTGTGAGTACATGGAGCTATCTTTATGATGAAGATTTTGGAGATGATATGAGATGCTGAGATAAGTTGAGATGATGTCTTTAGTGCTTGGTTTCTAGGTTCTTTCGAGAAAATTTGAAGAAAAGAGAAAATAGTGTGATGAAGGTGTGTTTAGTGGTTTAGAATGTGCTCCACATTTTTTTGTGTGTTGATTCTATGCTTTTGTAGTTCAGATATATTAGTGAGAGATGTTCATAGATATTATATTCAAGAGATGGTATGTTGGATAGTTGTACAATAGAAGTTATGTTCACCAATTTGTGACTGAGTATTGCAAAGGTTTTTGGGAGAAATATTCCAGCTCCACATTTCTTTGCAGTTATGCTTTAGGTCTTGTGATTTTGAAGGTGTTTTGATGATGATGGTAGTTTACCCTAGTTAAGAAGATTTGAAGTTTGGTGCTTTAGAAGATAAGTTTTCAAGTAACAGTGTTTAGAAGAGTTGTCTAAGTGTACAAAACTTGTACATTCTTCAAGTGGAAGTTGTTGCGAAGGAGTTTGATGGATTTTAGGGTGTTGGAGGAATATTCTATATTGCATTCAAGCGTGAAGTGTGGTTCACAAGTTGTCTTTGAGTTTGATGAAGCGTGCACTTAATTGATTAATGGTGTTTGCATGGGTAATAGCCAACCTAGTGTTTACACTACATGTGAAGGATAAATATTATTTGTGGTAGCGTGTGGTTAAGTGGTGTTATTGATTTGGGTCCCACTTAAGTTTTGATGTGGTCCACATTCACTTCTATTTTCCACAGAAGTGTTTTGGCGCTAACCTAATTTGAATTTGCATGATTGAGTTGCATTGTTGACCTTGGAGAGGGTTTCAAGGTTGAGATCATTATAAGTAAGAGTTGAATTGTTGAAGCAAGTCAAGATAGATGAATGTGTGAAGTGTATGATGTGAGTGATTACTAGATGTAGTGAGTAGAAGATGTATGCAATCATTCAAACAGACTGCAAAGGTTTTGGAGCTATTGTGGTGGATTTTCTATTGTATTGAGATCATGTTCTCTGTGTAACATTTATTCCCTATCTTCTTTTTGTACTTCGGCAGTGAGCCTTTCTAGAAAGTGTGTCTTATTTTGGCAGTGATCCCTTTGTAACTGATTTTTCTATTACTTATATTGTGAGCTAATCATCAACATGGTTTTCCTTCCTTGGATTTTCCACATAAATCTGGTGTTCTTTTGTGTTTTGTGTTGAGTTGTTTAAGTTTCTTTTATCTGCTTTTCATGTGAAAACTTCATAAAAAATTAAGGGTTTAATGAATGCTTGTGTATCTAAATGTTAATGAGGGTTTTGGTGTTTTGATAAGATACAACTGATTCACCCCCCTCTTAGTTGTCTTGTTCATTCAACAATTCATATTAGAGAAAGGTTCCTTGGAGAAAAGATTAATAGCTTGAGGTAGATCTAAGATTGCAAGCAAGAAGGATATCCCCATGTTTGATGGCATTAGACTATGTATTTTGGAAAGTGAAAATGGAAGGCTATCGCGTTTACCTTGGATACGTTGTTTTTCAAGTAGTTAAGACTAATTACACTATAATTGCAAATGGACCAAGCACAAGTGATGAGATCAAGACCTATGAAATAAATGGTAAAGAAAGGTTTGTTATTTTGAGTAGTCTTGTGAATTCTGAATTAGTTACATTCATGGATTTGAAAATTGAAAGAAATTTGGGATAAGTTGGAAAGTATTTATGAAGGAGATATTATGGTCAAACAAGCTAAGATGCAAAATTTCAAGACACAATTTGAGAACCTGCGAATGTCTGAAGAGGAAAATATCACAAGCCACATTCAGAGAGTTGATGGATTTGTCAGTGCAATCAAAGGTCTTGGAGGAAAGGTTAATGAATCTAAAGTGCTAAAGAAAATTCTTAGAAGCCTTACTAAAGCTTACAGTTATAAAGTTTCTTCTATTGAGGAATATAAAATCCTAGATTAGTATTCTAGTGATCAATTGTATGGCTCTTTAACTGCATTTGAGATGAGAGAGTTTGGTACTAACAATGATGCAAATATTGAGACTACTTTTAAGGCTGAGAAGATTGAAGAACCAATTCAGGAAGATATTGATGATGTGGAAGCTAACTTTGTGAGAAGGATGAGAAGAGGTATTGATAAGTATAAAGATAAATTACCTTTCAAATGTATTAGTTGTGGAAAAATAGGTCACTATGCTTCAAGATGCCCAAACAGAGCTGTGAATGACAAAAAACAAGGAGAATAAAGGTAAGAAAGTTAACAAAATATATTATGTTAGAGAATATGTTGGTATTTCTGATGATGAATTTGATTATGGAGATCTTGATGATGATGAATTCTTATTCTTGGCTTTAAAAGATGAATCTATTTTTTCCAACTTTGAAAGATGTGTGAAGGAAAGTGTTTCGAAGATAAAGGAGACAAATGAGACAAAGGTTAAGGTTGAAGGTAGTTTGGTATCTTCTTTTCATGTTCGATATTATAAGAACTACTGGATCATTGATAGTGGCTGCTCAAATCATATGATTGGAGAAAAGAGTAAGTTTGTTAAACTTGAAAAATATGATGGAGGACTTGTTAGATTTGGAGATGATTCAGGTGCTAAGATTTGTGGAATAGGTTCAATCACTTTTGATGACAAGCATAATACTGATGATGCTTACTATGTCAAGGGTTTAAGGCATAACCTTTTGAGTATTGGATAAATTTGTAGTAAAGGATACAATCTTATGTTTCAAGATGATGGATGTGAGATTAGAAAAGGGTCTGAAACTGTGATTTTTAGTGGAAAAAGGATAGATAGAAATGCTTATCAGCTCAAGGGTGTTGATGGTCATTTCCTTATGACTCATATTAATGAAATCTGGTTATGGAAGAGGAGGATGTTTCACATAAATTTTGATAACTTGGTTAGAATTAGTTCAATTCAAGAAGTGAGAGATTTGCCAAGGATTACAAATCCTATCAATGTTGTCTACAAGGAATGCCAAATTGGAAAACAAACAAGGATAAGTTTCAAGGGTAAAGAACAATATTCTACCAGATTATTGGGATTGGTGTATACAGACCTTTATGGTCCTACAAGAGTAAGAAGTCTTCAAGGTGATAGGTATTTTTATGCTTTTGATTGATGATTATTCTAGAATGACATTGGTTACTTTTTTTAGAGAAAAATTTGAAGCCCTAGATAGATTCAAAATATTTAAAGTTATGGTTGAGAATGAAATGTATTTGAAGATCAAATGTTTGAGGTCTGACAGAGGTGGAGAATTCACCTGCAATCAATTTAACATGTTTTATGAGAATCATGACATAAAGAGGCATTTTTCTGTCTCTAGAACTCCTTAGAAAAATGGAGTGGTTGACTATGATGAAATAAGCTAACCTACCAAAGGTCTACTAGAGAGAAGAGATTCATACTGTTATTTACATACCTAAAAAAGTTTAAGAAAAAGAAAACAATACAAAGACTCCTTATGATTTGTGGTATAGAAGGATCCCTACTATCAAGTACTTTAGAGTGTTTGAAAGAAAATGCTATATCAAAAGAGATGAATAAAACTTAGGAAAGTTTGATGCAAGGTCAGATGAAGGTATCTTCCTTGGATATTCTACTAAAAGAAAATCTTATGAATGTTATAATAAAATATTGAGAAATATTGTTGAGTACAAGTGCCAAAGTGGATAGAGATCCTCCAAAATTCAATGGTGATAGATGGATATGAATTAGATGAACCTTCTTGCAAAGAAGAAGAAGAAAAATCTAAGGAATAGGAAGCACAGGATGAAGAGGAAGAAGCTTCGGAAAAGACCCCTAGAACCCCTAAGTATGTGAAAAGAAATATTTTAGAAGAACATATCAATGGATACAAAAGAAAAGGTGTGTTGACAAGAGGGAAAGATGTTGAAGAAGATATAAATTTATGTCTACTTTCTACAGTTGAACCTACGATAGTGATTGAGGAATGCAAAGATGAACATTGGATGAAAGCTATGGAAGAAGAACTTATGAAAATTGAGAGGAATTAGACTTAGGAAATTGTCCTAAGAACAACAAACAAAAACATAATTGGATCTAAGTGTGTATTCAAAAACAAATTGAATGAAAATGGAGAAGTTGTAAGAAACAAGGCAAGGCTTGTGTGTAAGGGATATGCACAAGTTGAAGAATAGACTTTGAGGAGACTTTCTCTAGTGGCTAGAATGGAAGCAATCAGGATGTTTGAGCTTTTGTAGCACATAAGGATTTTAAATTTTATCAAATGGATGTGAAGTCTACTTTCTTGAATGGAGAGTTGGAAGGATAAGTATACATGGAACAACTAGAAGGATTTTAGCTATCAGATAAACCTAATATGATCTATAGATTGAAGAAGGCATTGTATGGATTGAAGCAAGCTCCTAGAGCTTGTTATGCAAGGTTGGATAAGTATTTGATACATCAAGGATTCAATAAAGGCACTGCATATAGTAACCATTACTTTAAGGTTGAGAAATATCAAATTTTGATTATAGTTGTATATGTTGATGACATAATTTTTGGAGGAAATGAATCTATGTGAAAGAATTTTGTAGAAGAGATGAAGGAATTTGAGATGTCTATGTTTGGGGAGATGAATATATTCCTTGGGCTATAAATCAATCAAACAAAAAAAGGCATATTCATTTCACAGTCAAAGTATGTCAAAGAAATTTTGAAGAAGTTTGGAATGGAAGACTCCAAACTAGTATGTTCTCCTATGGTTACTAGTTGTAAATTCAGCAAGAATGATGAATCCCCTAAGGATGATCAGAGAAAATACAAATCTATGATTGGTGGACTGTTATATCTAACTACTACTAGATCAGGTATCATGCATGCAGTTTGTCTTGTGACTAGATTTCAAGAAGATCCTAGAGAGTCACATGTTGCAGTAGTGAAGAGGATATTCAAATACCTAAAGGGAACTTTGGATCATGACTTATGGTATCCAAAAGATACTAATTTAACATTGATTTCTTACATAGATGTAGATTGGGCTGGTTGTGTGGATGACAAAAAAATACAAGTGGTGTATTATTTTTGGATGTAGATTGGTGTCATGGCTAAGTAAGAAACAAGATTCAGTTTCTTTATCTACTGTAGAGGCTAAGTATATTGTAGTTGCATCTTGTTGCACACAAGTGTTGTGGATGAGGAAAACATTGAAGGATATAAGAGTGGTTATGATGAGACTATTTCTATCTTTTGTGACAATACAATTGTAATAAACATTTCAAATAATCCATTGATGCATTCAAGGACAAAATATATTTCAATACGATATCACTTTCTGAGAGAGAAGGTTGTGGAGAATGAAGTGAAGCTTGAATATGTACCTATAAAGGATTATATTATTTACATATTCACTAAGGCTCTTCCTAAGGATACTTTTTAGTATCTCCAAGAGAAGTTAGGTTTTATTGCCCCTCCTTTGAACTAAATGTATAAGGAGATGCATCAATCCAGTGGATCTCATGATCTATCCCTTATTCTGGATTGATGTTGGTGGCTACCTCTTAGGGGAAGTAGGTAGTGGTATTGTAGATTGTTGTAGATTGGTGTGTAATCCTAAGGGGGAGTATTCGTAGTAGTAAAAGTATGTTGCAAAATAGTAGTGAGCAATTTTTCTAAGGGCGAGCAGTAGCAAGTATCTTAGTTCAATGTCAGGGAGAACAATGCATTTTTTTCCCCCTTTTCCATTGATGTCAAAGGGGGAGAGAGAATCATGTGAAATAGTACAAGGTTTCAGGGGAGAAGGTGTGTATGTTGTCTAATCATTGTTGTCAAAGGGAGAGTGTGTATGTTGTATTTGATGGTTTTTCCTATCTTGTGTTGTCATCAATGAAAAAGGGGGAGATTGTTGCAAGTTTGGAGAAGTTGTTGTTGTCATTAATGTCAACCACATGTATTGTCATTTTTGTCAACTGGTTGATGGAAGAGGTGTTAATTGAATTGTTTGGGTGTGCATGTATAGTTGATATATTGAGGAAGTGTTGTGGGTAAATGGAGCTATCTTTATGATGAAGAGTTTGGAGATGGTGTGATATGTTGAGATAAGTTCAGACGATGTCTCTAGTGCTTGGTTTCCAGGTGATTTTGAGAAAAATTGAAGAAAAGAGAAAATAATGTGATGAAGGTTTGTTCATTGGTTCAGAATGTGCTCCCAAATGTGCTCCAAATTTATTTTGTGTTGATTCTATGCTTGTGTGATTCACATATGTTTTTGAGAGATGCTTAGAGATATTATATTTAAGAGATGGATGTTGGATCATTGTACAGTAGAAGTTGTTTTCACAAGTGTGTAAGTATTGTAGAGGTGTCTAGGAGAAAAGTTCTAGCTTTGTGTTTCTCTACAGTTATGCTCCAAGTCTTGTGATTTTGAAGGTGTGTTGACGATGTTGATAATTTACTCCAATCAAGAGGATTTGAGGTTTGGTGCTTCACAAGATAAGTTTCAAAGTAGGAGTGTTTGGAAAAGTTGTCTGAGTGTACAAACCTTGTAATTCTCCAGGAGGAAGTTGTTGTGAAGGATTTTGATGAATTTTAGTGTGTTTGAGGAATATTTTAGATTGTGTTCAAGTGTGGAGTGTGGTTTGAAAGTCATATTTGAGTTTTATGAAGTGTGCACTTAATTGATTAATGGTATTTGCATTGGTAACAATCAACCTGATGTTTACACTACATGCAAAGGATAAATATTGTTTGTGGTAGCATGTGGTTAAGTGGTGTTGTTGATTTGGGTCCCAATTAAGTTTTGATGTGGTACACATTCACTTATATCCACCATAGAAGTTTTTTGGCATCAACCTAATTTGAATTTGCACGTTTCAGGTGCATTGTCGACCTTGGAGAGGGTTTCAAGGTTGAGATCGGTATAAGTAAGAGTTGAATTGTTGAAGGAGGTCAAGATATATAATGTGCAAAGTGTTTGATGTGAGTGATGTGAAATTGAGTAGAGAAGTGTGAACTTTCAAGTGTTGGATTACCAAATGTAGTGAGAAAAAGGTGTTTGTAATCATTCAAATAGACTATGAAGGTGTTAGAGCTATTATGGTGGATTTTCTATTGCATTGAGAACATGTTCTTTGTGTAAAATTTCTTCTTTATCTTATTTTTATACTCCAATAGTGTGCCTTGGCTCTGAGCCTTTCTAGATAGTGTGTCCTATTCTAACAGTGAGCCCTTGTAACCAATTTTTCTATTACTTAGATTGCGAGCTAATCCTCATCATTTTTTTCCATCCTTGGGTTTTCCATGTAAATCTGGTGTTCTCTTGTGTTTGGTGTTGATTTGTTTAAGTTTTTGTTATCTTCTTTTCATGTTAAAACTTCATAACAGATTAAGGGTTTAATGAATTCTCGTGGATCTAAATGTAAATGAGGGTTTTGGTGTTTTGATAAGGTACAACTAATTCATCCCCCCTCTCATTTTTCTTGTTTACTCAACATACCCATTTTCAAATTTGGTATAGTTTAGATCTTTCCTATTGTATGGAAAAGGAAAGATTGTGCCATCTGAGTATTGCCAATTTGAAAGAATTATTCTCATGAGCTTGATGAATTCAGAAAGGGCCATTGCATAGAGAATCAAACTTGCCATGGGCACCCTTAGGTTCTCACCTCTTTTCCCAAAGCAAAACCATACCTCCTTAGATAAAATTTGTAGGTCTAGCTTGCTTGTCAAATATTTTCTTAACTCGAGCCTAATGTAAATTAATTCTATTCATCATGTCCTCTCTTTTTTCTTCTAATTCACTCAAATACAAGATCCTCTTCTCTAAATAGTTTTGGAATTTTTGATCTTTAGAGTAGTCTGTAACTTCATTGTGACTAACTCTAAATATAAAGGAAGATTTGTATTGATCCCATAAACCAATTCAAAAGGGGACATTCCAATTTCTCTTTTCTATGTAGTACGATCCACCCACAAAGCTTCAAACAACTTCTTGTGCTAGTTCCACCGATCCTTATTTGCCAATTTTTTCAAAATCGCTACTAAGTTCTTGTTGCTATATTTATCTTGAACATTACCTTGAGGATAATGATTAGATCAATGTGAAAGAGCGATCTTGTGATCATAGCAGAACATAACAACTTTTGAAGATGAGAATTTAGTTGCATTGTTTGTTATTAACTTCTTAGGGACTCCAAAGAGAACTAAAATGTTTTCTTTGATGAAATCACAAACTAATTCTAAGGTGGTGCATTTCACAAGTATGGATTCAGCCAACTTAATGAATTAATCTATGGATGTAAGAATATGAGTGTGTCCTGCACTTGAGGTGGGATTAATTTCCCCTATGAAGTTAATCTCGATTATTGGAAAGCTTCTTCTATCACTATAGGTCTTAGTGGAAGGGAAACCAACTGAGTTCTACCAACAAATCTTTTGCATTTTTCACTTTGAACATACTAGGCCAATAGTAACATTATTTGAGAATTGTAAAGGCCATTACAGAAGAGGATAAATCCCCTCCATAAGCTTCTTCATGGAATGCCCTAAGAAGATTTTGCTACTGCTCTTTGTCAACACACCTAAAAAATGTTCCATCTAAGGCCCTCTTACATAGTGTATCATTCCAGATTACATATTTGGATGCCTTCAATTTAATATTCCCTTTCTCTTTCAGAGAAAGGTGCATAGGGAATTCCCCGTAAGTGAGGTAGTAAGCTACGTCAAAAAACCAAGGGTCTTGCAAACTTACCAACAACACAATTGGAGAAAATCCTTCTGGTTTGTTCTCTATGATGAGTTCATAGAGGCCTCTACCTCTCACCAACTTAGTAGATTTTATGTCAAGATCATATTCCTACACTTTAGCCACCCAAGCTCCTTTTTTTTTGTATCCGATCTCTTGTTGTGTAAGTAGGCTCTTGACTACAATGTCTAGAAAAAACCTTAGCATGTGAATGAAAAATATAGAATTTGAACTGCTTAACTACCTTGACCACAATAAAAACATGTTTTTCAACTTGGGAGTAATTCATCTCATGCTTCTTTAGGGAAATTCTGATGAAAGAGATGGGAGCTTCAATCTTCTGATCATTTACTTGTAGCAAGATTGTGTACATAGTGTAAACTGAGTTGTAATAATAAATGATGAAAAATTTACTAAAATTAGATGTACTAGTATAGGAGCATTGATAATAGTTATCTTAATATCATCAAAAGCTCTTCTACCAACATCACTCCATTTAAAACCTTGAATTTATTTCATCATATCAGCTATATGCTTGGTGATTTCTAAAAAATATGGGACAAAATTCCTCAAAAAGTTAACCAGACCAAAGAAGGATTTCACACCGATCCTATTGGAGGGTAGAATTAGCTATTGAATAGATTTGACTCTCTTTGGGTCGATTCAAATTCCCTCCTTAGAAACAATATGCCCTAGAAGCTTACCTTTTGTGATTCCAAAAACTTATTTATTAGGATTTAAAGATATACCGTGATCCTTGCACCTTTATAGTATTTTCTCTAAATTCGTAAGGTGATTCTCTATTCTCTTTGAGAACATGGTCACATCACCCAGATAAATGAATATGATCTTGTTCCTCAAATCCTAAAAAGATAGATCCATGGCCCTTTGAAATTTAGCTCCAACATTAATCAATCTAAAAGGAATCCTATTATAAGTGAACGTACCCCAAGGGGTAACAAAAGAAGCCTTATGTTGTTCTTCCTTATCCATGTTAATCTAGTTGTATCTTGAGAAACCATCTAACATTGACATCATTTTAGATCCAACCATGGTTTGTAGTAAATGATCCATCATAGGTAATAGATAATTATCCTTTATGGAGGATTGATTTATATTTTTGAAGTCAACACAAATCCTGATTTTTCATTCTTCTTGCATACCGAGATGATATTCGCTACCCAAGTGGAGTGGTGAATGGGATAAATAATCCTCAATTTTAGCATCTTGTCAATTTCTTGGAAGATAGTATCATTTATTTTTGGATTATAATTCCTCTATTTTTGTCTGAAAGGTGATGTCCCAGGATTGAGAGGGATGTGATGTTGTAATCACCCTCCCATGAAATTCTTCATGTCGTCATAACACTAAGAAAAAATATCTATTATATTTTACCAACAATTGAATCAATCGAGTTCTCTCATTAGGGGTACAATTTTTACCAATACATTACCAATTTAGGATTGTTTGGTGTCTTAATATTGACAGTTTCATATTCTCCATAGCTATTCACAACTTTAGCTATCTTCTTCTTGACACATTTGTCATGTCTATCAAACAACTATTCGAGAGAGACCAACCCTTTGGGTATCTTGTTACCTTTTAACTAAAAAAAACATTCTTCTAAATCTTTCTCATTATCAAGAAAAAACTCATCACAAGTAGCCTCGCTTCCTTCAAAATACATTTCAGCAAGCATCTCTGCATTTTCTAAGAAATCTTGTATTTATTTATCATTTTTTAAAATATGCCAATGTTCCACATTGTATAGAACATTAGATTGATAAACCATTTCAATTTGATACGAGTTATTTTTGAAATCTGGGTGAGGAAGTAATTGAGAAGTAGATAAAGACAAATATTTTTCTCTAGTATTATGCTCCCTTAGGACCACTTTGATAGAAAATGCATTAAAATATTCCATCTCATCCCAGACTCTATTCCTGTAATGTCTCAATCTTTCATTTTCAATAGTAAATACCTTCATCACCTGCTTAACTACCAATTCAACATCTCTAAATTCCTTCAAAATTTTAATCCCTTTTTATTTAACAGTTGAAATTCCCAACAACAATGCTTCATACTTAGCAGTATTATTTATATTTTTGAACTCTAATTTATATGAAGAAGGGAACATATTTCCATCGGGTGATATCAATACAACTCTAGCACCAGAGCTTGAGTTAGAACAACTTCCATAAAATTATAAAGTCCAAAGTTCAAATGATATATCAGGGCTCAGAGGACCTTCACCCTTGGTATTTTTTGAAAAAATCATGTAATTTCCAAACTCAAATCCCTCGCATAAGATTTGAGAATGCAAATGTTTTTATTTTAGGACTGTAAACCTAGCTTTAGGCTCTAGTTCCAAGTGAACCTTCTTATTTCCGAATGTAATTAATGCATGTGACCAATCCATCCATATTTCACCTCCTAGGTCTTTGAAAAAACTTCAACTCAATAACATGCCATATCTTGTTGGGATGTCTACGAATAAAATGGTCAATCTAACCCTTTTATCTAGATAGGCAACTAGTGACACCTGAGCATCTTTGATTTGTCCAACCTGAAGAACCTGCTTAGCATCCATTGTATAACATTTCCCAAAAGTATTTGTCAAAGAGAGACCTAGGGTCGGAGCTATAGGGGATGGAATTACATTATCTAAGTCTCCATAATCTATGATGCAATTAATCAACTTATCATTATTTATGTATACGGATACATAAAAAGGACTAGGCTTTAGGTTCCACATGGTAGGGGTATGATTTTTGGCATTAGAGGATAGGCTAGATGTCAAGGCTTCATGGTTTATAAGGTATTCCTCCGCTAGATGAGATTCATAGTGTTTAGAATTAACAAAATTTACCAACCTATCCAACTCACTAGGATTAAATTTTAGGTATTCAGTAGGTGAAATATAAATCTTAATTTTTTTTGCAAAAATCCACAATGTCAAAAGAGCCAACATTCTTATCAGGAGTCTAGTTAGAAGGGAATTTAGGAATAACCTCTAGGAATTTATAAGAATTGGACATAGAAGAAATTTTTAAGAGGGGTGGTAGACTTTTGAGAACTTTGTGTACCTTTTGGACCATTATTTTGTTTCCCTCAAGTAAGTACTATTCAAGAAACTTCATCTAATGTAGTATAGGCGTCACCATCTCTTTCAAAATCAGGAGAGAATTCCAAGAAATTAACTACAAAGTTGTGGTATTCTCCTCGCGTAGTCTCTTCAGCGTCACCTTTTTCTACAACTTGAGTCATCATCATTTGCATGTATCTACTCATCTCGAGATAGGAAGTACCATCATGATCTGTCATCAAGTGAAAGCGACACATTTTACCTTTATCCATGTTTGAAGGTGTTTCTATTGCCAACCATTGTTGTGTTGGAGGTAATTGTATTTTTTTGTTATTGCCTCTCAATTTTTGGTTGGGGTTCCTCCTTGAGATGTCTTGGTACAACTGCTGATAAGGTTGAAAGCTCTTAGGTATCTACCTTTTTAAGGTGATTGTCATACTCAAGATTTTTAATCATGGGATCCATGGATGTCAAAGGTTGAGCATCACTCATTTGAAGTTCTTTCTTCTATTTTCTAGATTTGATAAAATCATCTTCCAACTCAATTTCTAAAGCTTGAGACACGTATAGATCTTCCACCCTATTCCTTCTTAAATGAAAATTGATATCTGGTGGCATAGCGTTTACAAGGAAACACTTCAAATTCTCTGGATAAGGCCTCTTGGATTGTTCAATCCCATTGACCAGTTTATCAAACTAGGACACAAATTCTCTCATTAGCTAATGAACTTCTTTCTTCAATTGGGTAAGCTTGGCCAAGAGTGTATGTTCATCTTTCGTGCTTTTGAAACGATTCTCAAATTTCATCTTCATAACGCCCCAAGAGTTAATGGATCCATTAGGAAAATGGTAGAACCATTTGCTGCTACATATTCCAATGATTCTATGAAAATTCTCACTGCCATGTCTTCATGTTGGACTTCCAAGACACCACAAGCAGCAAATAAAGCATTCAAGTGTTCATCAGAGGTAATTTTTCCATCTCCTCCAAACTTTGGAAGATTATTTCTAGACCCTTTAGGGAGATCATGCAACTGAGCGCCAATAGAAAAAGGGCCTATAGCTTCCCCCCATGGTACCGGTTGAGCCATATTCTGATTAAGGTTGATAGTTACAGGAACAATGGTCTCATGCAAGATGAGCGCTTGACAAGTAATAAATGGATCGGTGGAAAGAGGAGGCTTCTCCTTTATAGTAGAAGATGGCCTACTTCTGGATAGTATCTTCCTCTTAGGCCTCAAAACTTCTTCGAACTCACCCCTTTGTATAGCTCCAAATATGGGGTTGAAGATATCTTTCCTTTTATTACTTTTGGTATACCACTTGAACTCCAATGTGATTGAGAGGTTCCAATCTAGGGAAACCCAAAAACTGAATCCTGGGTTTCGATCCCCAATAGAGTCACCAAAATTTTTTTGGTGAATAGATTTTTCCCTTAAAAACTAAAACAAATTGACTCCATTTTTCCCAAAATGAGGACTAAATCTATCAACAACAGTTGGAGATATCACCATTGCATTGGTGATCTTCCTCTTAATTTTAATTAAGGTATAGATCCCTCTTTGGATATGCA
Organism: Sequoiadendron giganteum; assembly: GCA_007115665.2. Lineage (NCBI taxonomy): Eukaryota > Viridiplantae > Streptophyta > Pinopsida > Cupressales > Cupressaceae > Sequoiadendron > Sequoiadendron giganteum. The sequence goes on from CM021102.1 coordinate 479,718,861, forward strand.
TTTTGATTTTGAATTTAAATAAAATAGGGATATGCTTTTAAACAAAAAGTAGGAAAGGTAGACTAGAATCTATACATAGCCACATAAATAGATGTGATTGAAAATGATTTAAAACTACTAACAAAGCTATAAATTAAATTGGCAAGCATTCAATATCATAGCTCACATACCAGATTATCAAAGCTTGTTGACTCAACTCACTGCAATATCAACAATTGTTGCAAATAAATAAATAAAAACACCAAAGAACATCACATCCTCATAGGGAAGGAATATTTAAATGCTTATCAAAGCTCATAGACTTATTCATAAACATCAGTATTTTATTCATAATTCATTGCACATAGACAATAAACATCTACAAAAAAATATCGAAACAACAAAATGGATCCTTAAATTAAGATCGATTCTCTCTCATGCATTACAATGCAAGGGGGATCAAAATTTTGGACCCTTTCCATGTCGAAATAAAGAATATTTATAGTTTTTCAAAGCATAACTATCACCCAAACTCTTGAAATAACTAAAAATAATGATTCTTGAAAGAATTTGAATAATCAAGTTCAATATAATCAAGAAAAAAGATAAAGCCAAATAAACTAAAAGACATCTACTATTGGGATGGGTGGGCATGTGAATCGATATGATTTTCTCCTTCTGGTGGTGCCCACTGAGAAGGGGCAACACATGCCTGGTAATCCTTTAGATCCATCATGATGGTAGGAAGTTTAATTTTTCATGGAATAATTACATTCCTCCTCCTTAGTTTCCATGTAGCCTTGGTGGTGTGAATGACATCCATTTTGCATGTTATGAGAATAGGAGAATCTTCATTCCATGATAACGTTGTATCAATCCTAGCTGATTTCTTCAACTCTTCTTTATGGAACACTTGTTCCTTTCATAGAGTTTCAACCACTTTCAAGAAACCATCTTTTAGTTCCTCAAGTGTTGTAGGGCCTTGGTTGTCAACTTTCATTATTTGGCATCCAAAATTAGAGAATTTCTTGGTGAAATTATTGGTGAGGCGATTACATTCCTTCATTAATTTGTTCTGCTCTATGAGATTCATGTTTATGGAAGAAAGTTTTCATTCTATACTCATCTTCCACATGAAAACTTGGGAGTAATCTTTGGATGAGATGATCTTCTTCGAAGTGGCCTTCTCCATACCCATTGTGATAATCTTAGCCAACTCATGACCAATTTGTAGCCAATTCGCCTCCTCTTTCTTAGAGTTGACTAATTATAATTTGATTGAATTCCTTAATAACACAAATTTGTCATAAAATTTCTTCAATCTTTCAATCAAAGGAGGACCTTTTATTTTAATCTCTAGCACCCATCTCTGAACAAATTTACTGAAATAATTGTCTTTCTAAATTCTGCTCATCATTGTCTTCCCAACTATCGAATTAGGATCAAAGGTAGGGCTTTCTTGGTTGATAGGTTGGGAAAAAGAGTCTATTAGAGATCTAAGATAGTTTAAAAGAAGTTATACTAACTTCTTTAACTCATCTTTGTCCTATTTATCCGTTTTGCTCTTTCCACCAGTCTAGAGGTTGTAACCTAGAAGATATGAATATCTCCATCCTTGCTTGGTGGGCCTAAATCCACCTTAGTGATGTTGTGATCAGCTATAGTAGCTTGAGTGGGATCCTTTTGAACTGATGGTTGCACAATTTCCATTAACATTCAAACTGAACTTGCTTCTATGAACACTGACTGCATATCCACTTCGCTCCACTACTCAAGTTTTAATTTCTTATTTAGCACAAATAATTATGCCATAAAAGCACCTTAATTCACACACAACTAGGGATTTGTTTCACTGAAATTGACTTAGATAGTATTTAATGCTTGACATGTAGGCCACTTGGCATTAATATTGGAAATCCGTAATGTACTTGATAGACTTGGATATTTGAATTGCTTTTTAGAGCTAAGTTGAAAAATGACAAAGAAAACTTTGTTTGAACCCGCTGAAGATATCATTTTTGTTTCCCCCACCTTTCCTTCATTAGAGTGATCTTTTGAATGGTGTGGATAAAACTTGTCGGGGTTGAAAATGGTTATAAAAATTTCTTTAGTTTCAGTAAGGTTTTTGAAACTTCACAAAACTCACTTTCACTTGATAAATATTCACTTCACATGAGACTTCTTTGGAAGAAAAGTATGTTAGAATAATTATGTGGTAGCTGAAAAGGTATCGACAACCTCATAAAGGACTGATGCAAATAAGGAAGGAAAGAACTTTAATATTGGATGACCTAATATTCACTAAGTTGATAAAACAACCAATTGTGAGTGCGCAGTCAGAAACCAATGAGGTTAGAAAACTTGACTAATGACTGACAGGGAAGCAAAAACTCATGAAATAATGAAAGATAAGGCTAATGGTAATTAAATATCTGTGTACTTCAACACTTAAACCGATATTTAAACTTAAAGTTCCCTAAAAAATGCAATGGATTATAGTGTAGGAAACACCTTTAAGGGTATGTGGAACCTTAGTAGCCACCATAAAAGGGATTGGACCTCTCTATGGGTGTGGGGTGTGGCCCACATGACTCCTCATTATAATTTTATTATTATTTAAAAAAAAAAAAAAACTTTAAAAATCTACAACAAATCTACCAAATTTGGTGACCTTTTGGAAATTCCACCAACTTTGTCTCTTTTTGAAAAAAATTAGCCAAATTTTGTAGAGATTTAGATTTAGAAAACTCCTAAATATATCAAGAAAATATCTATATTTTTTTGCACCTCTAAATCTAGTGGAAATTCTATCAAATTTAGTGGTTACATCATGTTCATGTCAATAGGTGCATTTTGAATTTTTGGCCCCCCTCTCCATTGATAGATTTGATTTTTCAATGCAAATTCAAAATCTCATCACTTGAACTTATTAACTCTTTCTTTTGAGAAATTATTTTATTTGGGCTATTTTTTTGTGCTCGATGTGGTGGTACAATAATTTCATATTTTGATATGCATATTTTCTAGAAATTGTAATTTTTCATGGGTTTTGCTAAACAATTCTTGTTTTAGAAACTTATAGGGTTTTTTTAGACTCATACGAGGTCCTTTTTAGGTACAATTTTTTAAAAGTGATTTTTTATGTATTTGACAATGGTGCTATAATTTGTATTCATTGTGATCAAGAATTAAACTTCCATCTTATAACCTTATTTTTTGTAATTATAAAGCATTAAGATCAAAAGCCACTTTTCATTCTTCAACAAGTGAGAATTATAACTGCACTAAATATAAAATGCCAAATCATATTTGCTTGGGGGTCGTATTAATTCTCTCTTTAATTTCTCTCTTATGCTCTCATAATGTTGGCCATAGGTTATCCTATGTTCTCCAATTTGACTCCACATAATTATGCAACATTGAAATAACATGCATGGAATGCTTTAATGAGTGAAGGACTAACTGACCGCATTGATGGATCTATTTGAGAACCAAAAATCATAAAGAAAATATTGATTGGCTCATTAAAATTAGTATGACACTTGGATATCTATGTACATATATTTATCTTGACCTTATTTTTTACATTGATAAGTATAACACCTAAGGATACTTGGTTTAAACTTGCTAAATTGAATAGTCAAATTAAGGAGGTTAGAGTATATTAAATCCATAGTCATCTCAATAATCTTGATCTAGGATTTTTAACAATACCCAAGACTATATAACTAAAGCTAATGAATTAAGAGCACAAATCAAAGAGTGCAAAATTGACAAGGACACACTGATCATATTTAATTGTTTAATAAATCCCCCTTTATAATATGTAACATTTATTTCTAGTATTTTAACTCATCAATTAACTATGGGAAAGGCCTATACTATGCCATAATTTGATTCATTTATAGATATGTTCATGCTTGAATAAGAAAAAGTTAATCTCCATAGGTATTCTCAAGCTATCCAAGTCATAATCATTGGTGGTAGGTCACCTGTTGAATGAACAAGACAACCGAGAGGGGGGGTGAATCAGTTGTATTAAATTAAAACATCAAAACCGTCAACAGTAACCAGATACACAAGCATTCATTACACCCTCATTTCGTTAAAGTGATTAATCATGAAATGCAAATAACAAAAACGAAAATAACAACACCATACACAAGAGCACACCAAATTTATGTGGAAAACCCAATGAGGGAAAAACCACGATGAGGATTAGCTCACAATATAAATAATTGCAAAACTAGTACAAGGGCTCACTACCAGAATAGGACACACTGTCCAATAGGGCTCATAGCTAGCTGGGCTCATTTCCACAAAAAGAAAAAGAAGATAGAAGAGAAATGTTACACAAAGAACACTATCTTAATGAAACAAGGAATCCACCACAATTTCCCCAACACTTTCATAGCCTTGATTGAAATATTGTTGACACCTTCAACTCACTACCTTCAGAAGTCCAACACTTTGAAGTTTGCACTGCTCTTCTCATATTCACATCTATACTTTTGTAATTCACATCACATTCATCACTCACATCTGTCTCACATCTATCTTGAGATCTTCCAACAATGCCACTCTTATTTATACCATCATCAACCTTGAAAACCTTCTCCAATGTCAGAAACACATCCTTTATATTTCAAATTTCAAATTAGGTCGACACCCAAACATTACCAAAGTGGATGGGAATGAAGGAGACCCATTAAAATCCTTAATTAGGACCCAAATATGTCCTAACACACTTCAACACACTTCCACAAAATTTGAAAGGCTTCACATGTAGTGTTAACACCAGATTGGTCATTACTCATGATAAACACAATAAAACAATTAAATGCATGCTTCCCATTTGATCAAGACAACATGTGGACCACAAAAATATCTTTTACATGATCTAGAACAATCTGAAAACCACCTGAGATCTAAAAAATACTTCATCCAAACTCGCATAATAGAAATACTTCAACCCAAAACATTCGGTTAACCTCATACACACACTGACACATGAAACACACACTATAATGCACTAAATCAAGTGAAACCTTGAATTTTGAAACATACAAAAACTATAATAAACTTCATAGATTCAGACAACCCAAAATCAAACTGCAAAGGAATATGGAGAAAATACATTTCTCCCAATCCACAACAAACAACACTGAAAACCTAGTTCACACACTAGTGAACATATCTTACTCTACACATCAATCTAGAAACCCAAATTCTGGATGTAGCAACTACTAACAACCTTGAACAACATATCAGACCCACACAGGCATAACATCAACATAGAAGAAATTTGGAGCACATTCAAAAGCACGTTTTGAACACTTGCACGACATTGTTTTCTCTGTTTATCAAATTTTCTCAAAAGCACTTGGAAACCAAGTACCAGAGACATCATCTCAGCACATTACTTCATTCCAACACATCTCCAGGCACTACAACATAAATATAGCTCCATTTACTTGTTGATGCGATATTTTGCAAGGGGCAGTAGTCTCATGGGAAACTTAGCTATTGGGGGACATTATGCGCACAACTAAGTGACCTCCGGGGTTTTACCGAAGCCGACTCTTCATTTTAGTGGAGGAGGTAAAAGGTTAGGAAGATAACTGAAAATGAAAATCTAAGCTAAAGGCGATGCGCCAAATCATGAACGAAATTACCTGAGAACAGTGTAGGATGCAAAGAATCAAACCACTAAATGTTGTTTATTAGATAAATTTTCTCAAAAGAACTTTGAAACATAAAAACACCTCCTAACTGCATGACATAATCAAGTACAACTTCAGCCAACACAGAGGAGTCAAAAACATGATCTGTATCTATTAAGCTATAGAAGATTAGAAAAGCTGAAGAACAGGCATTCATATATTATAGGAAAATAATAACACAGTTTAATAGTCTTATCAAATGCATGAAAAGCAGAAAGGCTGAATTGATTGGCACAGTCTGCGAATTCAAGTTCAATAAAACTATTATAGAGGCTATTCCCAGTACTTAGAAAGCTTTTCTATCTATCTAACAACAACCTAATAAAAGAGAAGAAGGGTCGTTTATATAGGCCAGCCCACCGCCTAACAACCATGGAGAAAGACACCTTGAAAAACATCGATGCTCCAGATCTTCTTGAGCCGACACCGAATAGAAAGAATGATCAACAACATGCCAGCAAAGCCATCGTAGAGAAAAGAAGGCCATGCAGCAGCAAAAATGAACATGTAACGTCAAAGAAGAAAATACGGCGACAAGCGAGAACAAATGGCATAGGTAGCAACTCCCAGAAAACTGGCGCACAAGAACATGCCATGCATCGAGTAGACAGAGCCTAGCAAAAAGAATGAGGGATGCCCAACAAAAAGCTCTGAGAGGAAACCATGTGGGTGACACCAAGCAAAGATATATGCATAGTGGGCCTAGCTCAGGAAACGGCCAGAGAAAGCCATGTGTCACGCACACAGAACTCAGTAAAAGAAAAGCGATACAAAGCGACAGGAATCTTCGTTAGGAGGCCATGTGGAAAATGGTGAAAAGTTGTGAGCGATAAAAGATAAGGTGCAACCATGAAGGAAAAATAATAACCACAAAGGCCAACGGATTTTGTGAAATAATGTTCATAGTTTGGCGACTCACAGGGACATTTCGCCTACGGAATGAAGAACCCCAGAAACCTTGGTTCAGCATCCCATTATCACTCACAACTTTGAGAGAGCAGCTTGTAGACCGGTCCAAATCTTAGTTGACGGTGCTGAGAGGGCTCATAGATTTTTGTGTGCCAATTTGAGATTGATGATTGCCTTAAAAGGCATTCTGCCAGATACCTTCACCTCCAATTCAAGTTGGAAAAAGAGTTGTGCCAGCTGATGCACGATTTCTTCAATATTCTTGACGGTCGGAGACTAATCAAAAGATTAGAAAATAGAAAGTTCATGCTTCTTCTCTTCGATCTTTTCAATTATATGCTTGACACCTGCTACCACCTAATATGTAATTAAGGGCGAAGGGAGGCCTCACTAAGTTAAGTAGGAAATTTTTTCCCGCATGTCACTGGTAACTTGGTTAAATCTGATTCTGCATTCTGCCACTTGCTAAATGGCCTCATGCATGGAAATGAGAATGTTAATGCCCATAGCCACCATTGTCTAGTCCTCAATACCTACGTCACTCAGAGCCTCATTGCAAGCCATATATAGCTTGCCCAACAGAAGCTTGGCCTCCAGAAGTTTATCAACAATCATCTCCTGCACTTGCTGGATCATTTCACTAACTGTTCCACATAGGTCGGTTGCCTGTGCCATAAACCTCAAGGTGGGCTACAAAGTAAGGCATAACACCTTGACCTTATCCCAGTACCACACGTATAAATACTTGGAAATTTCCAGTGAGCTTATCTATGGTATAGGAGGTTGGGCTCTCAAAAGATCTAACTCTACAACTCTGTTGTTTAGGTCCGCCCTCAACTCCGATAAGCTTTCGTCCAATACAGACACCTGGCTTCTTAGAGTGGAAATTTATTTCTCTTTCTCTTCCAAGGACAATTCAAGCTGCTTTCTCTTCTCAATTTCTAACTCTAAAGCATCATTCATTTCATTTACTTCTTCATTTGTGCTCTGTCGGAGTTGCTTCATACCTTCATTCATTTGTGTTAAGTCTGCACAGAGTTTTTCCTCGTTCACCCGGCTCTACTCAACCTCATTTTTTAGGACCAGAACAATCTCTGCACCCATAACCTGAAGTTGTTTGATTTTTCTTTGAAAAGCACTCCTCTCCTTTTGCAGGCAATTTATCTCATTTTCTTGGGCCTTATATTTGTTCACCCAAATATCAACCTTGCCTTTCAGCCACTTCAACTGCTCCTCTTTTTTCCTTGCTTGGTGATTGAGCTTGAGGTAATCGGTGGTGACCACCCTCTAAGTCTCCTCCATCAGCTCGACCTTATCCTGTGGATGAGCCTGATGCAAATCCAACCTAATGGCATTGACAAAGTAATCACTTAGAAGCATTTCTCCATCTGGTTTGATCACATTGGGGGTGATCTTTGCAAACATTAGTGAATTCTAGCTTTCATGGAATATCATTTGCGAAAGAGGCTCTGCCTACCTGCCCACATCCTTTTCTCTTCTCTTTTGAATTTGGCTTGCGCGGGTGTTTTTGTTTGCATCCACCTATGAGAAATAATCCTAGGAAGAAATACCCAGTCCACCAGCAAAAGGAAACTCCTGAGGGACTACTAGTGGGAAAGATAGCGTGCTCAGTGCATTGGTGGATTTTCTAGGCCTTGTAATAATTACCAGGGAGAATGGTGGAATGAATTGACCACTCGGAGATGATGGTAATGTGGTATGAGGAAAGTTTGTGGAAGCACCAACTAAAAGGTCAAGCCTCGAGGATGAAAACTGCTGGTTCATTAGGTCAGGACTGGCGACCAATTATGTCCCAGGGGTAGAATGAAAAGTAGAGGATGGAAATAGAAAACTAGGAGGGAAAGGACTAGATTGCCTGGGGTATCCAGCGATAGAAAAAGTTGGTGCAGATGAAAAAGTTGGGGCAAACGAAGAGGAGACCAGAGATATAGTAGAGAGAGAAGAGGGAGGAAATAATACCAGAGGCTCCTGAAGACCCATAGCTGCCGCCACCACTTCTACGTGTTGTGACTCCATCCCTCTAGAGGAATCTCTTGTTCGCTGCCTTTTCTCCTCAAGAGAATCTTCAACATTCAAAATCACCCTCGGCCTATGACTAGAACTTCTTTGCCTCTTCCTGCCTAATCTAGAGGAGCTATAAGGCTCCAAAATTTGTGTATTTGAAGAGCCCTCCTACTGTGCAGGATGTCTATCGACATCTTCATCATGCGTTGGCTCTTTTTCAGTGACAGGGGCATTCTGGGTTACCTCCTCCCTAGGTTCCATGGCAGCTCTTCCCTTCTCAAAGTACTTCTCAAACTCCAAAGGGTTCAGAGATTTCTCGTTGTTTGGGTGCTTGTGAACCCAAATGTCGTCAAATTTTTCATCCAAGTTGACCTCTTGAAAAAGGTCGCCTGTTGCTTTTATCTCCTACCTATATATCCAGAAATCCCTAATTCTTTTCGGCTTCCATTCAAATTTATTCATCTGGCTGCATAGGTACGAGCTTATCTTCTGGTTTTGGTTGGGCTTTCCCACAACGTGGTAAAAGTTTAACCACAATGGTCGGTTCTTTATAGTAGGAAAATATTCAATGCCTACATAGAATTTCAAATTTCCCTAGTCAACATTTCTCTGAGGGTCCCAGAATGGTCGGAGCTGGTGTGGAATTTTCATGCCAATCTTTGACAGATTGTTTCCTAGGTTGTATTGCCATATGTCATTGATAGTTACTAGCCCAAGACTACCCAACTTAGAGTACAATACCTCCAAGCTGTTAACCTTCGAGCCCTTCTTCTTCACTAGTGAGACCGAGACGAACATGACAGGCAACACCAAATAGGAAGTCCAATGTCTTCCTCCCTAGTAATCATTCTCAATATTACTTAGTTGTCGCAACGCCTCCAAGGCCAACACTCTATCGGAAAGAAAATGTGGGAGCCAGAAAGGCTCCCGAATAAAACCTCACATACGAAGCATAGTGAAGTCTGTACCAAAGAACCAATCACAAGGCGGAAAGAGGCCTCCCAACCATGAGTTCTGTCATGGCGTCAAATGCACTTTCATGTCACTCGCAGATCCATCCAAATCCCACAAGGTTGGAGCTAGGAAATAATCCAACAACGCGTAATAATCGAAAGTCTTCGATAGGATGAGAGTCCATGTCGACACTGGCTTTTGTGCACCACTTTCGTCAAAAATGGATAGGGCCATGAATTGCTGGATATAGTCAGGATTTTGATGCAAAATTAAGTAGGCCAGTAAGGAAGAATACCTGATTCTATAACCAACTTCGAAATCTTTCCCACAAACCAGTGCCAAATAGAAGCAACGGAAGCAGACCCCAATTTCAAAGCACCCAGAGCAGTTGAGAATTTGGGAGGTGTTGAAGCATCCGTCGGCTAAGCAATCTCAGTGGAATAAAACTGTGATGCCATCCACAATGTTCTCCAACATTCCTGCATCCTTTTTATATCAAAATCTTCAACACTTTTGGGTAGAGGGAAAGAGACACATAACATATCTTGCAATGCACGAGGGCTGATAACTACCCTCAATTTAGGGCCACTTATAACTCTAGTCTAAGGATCGAAGTTTGTTGCACATGCTACCACCATTTTTGGGAAATAATGCACCAGGGGAACCATGTATTGGGGAAGCCCATAGTCCCATAGATGTTTGTTGAAAGGATCTGATAAATTCTTTAGTTTTTTCGCAAGCAGCCTCCCTTAGGCCTTTGGGATTCTGAGATAACTCAGGATGCAAAACATTATCCCAATCTTCTGATACTAGGGCCTGATTTCTAGGAGAAGCCATGGTAATAATTTTCTGGTTTGATTGACTAGTAAAAGGCCAAGATGGCTTTGTCGGGATGCTTGGGCTAGCATAAGACTCTTTTCCATATATGTCTATGCAGGACGCCATCAATCTTCACTCGTTAATGTTTTGAGGGGTCGGGACCTGTGTTGAACTTCCTACAATTTCATCCATTTTCTCTTTGTATTCGCAAGAGGCTTTCACAAATTTTGCAAATGACTTAGCTTTTGAAAAAACCTTTCTCTCTTTGCGAATAACTTAGCCATTTTCACCTTTTAACAAATCCTCACCATAAATTCCCTTTTGCATGGCTAACCTGCTTTTTGGTTTTCGTGAAAAATGGCTTAGCAAGTGTATGCGCCACCTTTAATATTTAGTTGCCCAATGCATCTCTAGCTTTTTCGAGCGTGCGAGGAGATCACCCACTTGCTAAAATACTCTTCAAATTTAAGAGATATGACATTTGCACGAGGTGGCGCCTATTTTTCCTTGGACAACGCACCAAGATAGCCTTGCCATATCCTTCACAAATTATCTTGCATTTACTGATCTCCTAATTGTACTTGGGCACACCGCCCAATGACTTTACCAAAAGATTTGCCATGATTTTATCGAGACGACAACTCTTCATGCAGACACCTGGCCCATCTTCTTTAATTCAGCAACTTGAATGAAGCAAGTTGTAGCTGTACCTAATCATTCACATCAACTCACATGCCATGACATTGATTATCGAGGCATGATAGCTCCATTTTCTTTTGATGTAATCATAGCTTGCATCATCGAGTGCACCCTGATCAATGTATAAATAGGGCCCTTAGCATCTTTGCTAATCACAATTAGCTTCAGCATTCCAATTCAATAGGCCCTAGTTAACCTTAGCAATTTCATTCTTAAGTTAGAGTAGTAAGCAATAATGGAGACACCGATTAGGCTGGTTTGCAAAAAGACCCAGGTAGCATTTTTAGGAAAAATCAGGTGTAGATGCTTGAAGCGCATGACAGGCGTCAAGAACCTGTTATATGTGAAAGCGATCAAATTGGTCCTTGGCAAAGATTGTGTGGAATACGAGGACCAATATAGGGTAAACACTAGCATCTACTCCCACTTCGTTGCTTCACTCTTTGACATCAACATTTCTAAATGCAAAATTCTGAAGCTAACCAAGTGGGTGTTCCCTCGGCGTTACCTTGGAGGTCTGGAGCAAGTAGTGTGGGCCGCCATATTTGATCGTGGGGTCCCTTCTATTAGCAACTTGTGTCAGCTGTTGCTGCATGGAGAACCCATGCCAACCAGGCCCTTCCTGTTTGGCTTTGAGCTCAGAACGCATGAAGAACATCGCTCCAAGGTTCGTATTAGCTGCTACTTCCTCATGCAGATTCATCACATTGAACCCTTTCGGAACATGCAATGGTACGAGGTCTTTGAGAGGATGGTGTTTCCTTACCCTGCACCACCAGATGTTGTTGTTGTTGGTCCCTCTTCTACTTGATAATTGAGAGGAAAAATAACCCCAACTCTTCCTTTTTCCCTTTTTCTAGCCTCCTGCTTTTTTAGCGGATGTATATATATATTTTAATACAAGGCCACTGGCCTCTATCGTATGTAATTTAAATATTCCGGCAAAAATATAATACTTATTTTTTTCATATCTTGGCTCATTTACAATGTACCTTAATTTTTTGCAATACTGTTGTTGTTTTTTGAAAAGCACTGAGAAAACCCAAAAATTAAAGCAGAAAAAATAATTACATATTTACATTTTACAAACCCACTGCGTAAGCAGGACTAATTAAAAATTTTAAGGTGCATTCCATTAACTGGAATACCCAAGGCATTACTTTCCATATCTTCTAACTTGAAAGAGTTAAACTGTTTGCATTGAACAATCTTAAAAGAACCTTCCCAAAGACTATCAAACTTTCCATGTTGGTCGGGCTTCACCCCGCGCTCGTTGAACTTGAGCACCAAGTCCCCACATTTTAGCTCCTATTCGGATGCCCTTTTATCAAACCACTTCTTCACCACCTACTGGAAACTATTCATGGCTTCAAGAGCATGCTCTCCTTTTTCTTGTACCTCCAGTAACTCAGAGAATCGTACCTCCATTGCTCCGTTCTGTTCAATTTCTAGAGATTTGAGCAATTGGAGAGCAGGGATCTCCATGGAAATAGGCAACAATGCCTCCTTTCCGTACACCATCTCGTAAGGAGATGTCTTTAATATTTTCTTGGGCGTGATACAGTCTGCCCATAGCGTTGTTTGGAGGTTCTTATGCCATTCTCTCTGGTGTTCCGAGCCTATCCTCTTGATTAACCTAATGAGGTTTTTATTTGTGGATTCAGTGAGGCCATTTCCTTAAGGATAATAGTTAGAAGAGGTTTTCAGGAAAACCCCATATTTTAATGCAAATTGGCTCATCTTAGAGCCAAAGAAAGCTTTGGCATTGTCGAAAATAAAATTTTTTGGCAGGCCAAATCTATCTACCAAATCCTCCAAGAAGTTAACAATCTCTACTTTCATTGCATTTTTTAGTGGCGCCGTCTCTGCCCATCTGGTGAAGTAGTCGATTGCTGTCAATATCCACCTATGTCTAGCTGAAGAGAAATGGTTACTCATTCCAATAAAGTTTAGACCCCACTGAGCAAAAGGCTCCTCCACTACTATAGGTCTTAATGGCATAACAACATTCTTTCTCTTTCCAACATAAAATTGGCATTCACAGCAAGACTTTACTAATGAGAATGAGTCATTGAATAGTGTTGGCCAAAAATAACCAGCGCATATAATTTTGATTGTAGTAGTTCTTGCGAAAAAAGTATCCTCCAACATCTTAGCAAGGTTCCATTAAAATTTATTTTGAAAAGTACTCCTTCTAGGAGAACATAACTATTATTATGCAATCGATAGAACCGTCTCTTAAAGGAAGGGAGATTGGTCAGATACCTTCTAGTTTGCATTAAGTTCATTCTATCCTTCAACCAATCACCCTCAGAGCTTTCTTCATTCAGTAACACAAGTTCCAAGGCTTTGAGCTCCATTACTGGTTCATTGTTTTCAGCGAGGTACTCACACAGTCCTTTTCCCTTAACAGTCTTGACAGGCATGATGTCAATATCATATTCTAGGATCTTGGTAATCCAGTTAGCTCTTTTCTCTATGATCTCTCCTTCCATAATATATTCCTGGCCACTAGGATGTGGTACACAAACAATCACCTTATTGTATGATATCAGGTGCCAAAACTTCTTAAGCCCTTTCACAATAGCAAAGGCCTACTTTTCTACAAAGTTGTATTTTACCTCATACTCTTTTAAGGTGCATGAGTAGAAAGCAACAGGAGATTCCTTTTTATCCTCATCATCCTTCTGCATAAGCGCAGTGGAAATACTGTTGCCACCACCAAAAAAATACATGATAAAGTCCTTTGACAGGTTTGGGTTGATTAATACAGGGGCAAAAGAAATAACCTCTTTTATAAGCTCAAAAGCTTTTCTGGCCTCCGCCGTCCATTTGAAAGTTTTTTCCTTTTTAAGCATCAAGGTAATCGGCTGAATGATCTCCGCAAAATCTGCAATGAATCAACTGATGAAGTTGACCTTACCTAAGAAAGATTGCACTCCCTTCTTGTTTACGGGTAACGAAAGCTCCTGGATCATATCAACTCTTTCAGGATCAATGGCAATGCCCTTTTTTGAGACAACATATCCCAATAGCTTCCCCTGGGGGACTCCAAACACACATTTCTTTGGGTTCAAAGAAATCCCAAATTCCTGGCACTTTTGGAAGACAAGCTCTAAATGATCAAAGTGATCATCGATGGATTTGGAAAATACTGTCAAGTCATCTAGATAGATAAGTATAATCTTATGTATTAAATCCTTAAAGGAAATATCCATGGCTCTCTGAAAGGTGGCTTCGGCATTTGAAATTCCAAAGGGCATCTTGGCATATGCATATTTTCCCCACTTTGTGGTGAACATTGTTTTGTGTTGGTCTTCTTCTTTTACCTGAATCTGATTGTAGCTCGAAAAGCCATCCAACATTGAAAACATTTCAGAACTAGCTACGGTTTGTAAAATTACCTCCATTGAAGGCAGGGGGTAATGATCCTTCAGGGATGCCCTATTCAAGTCTTAGAAGTCTACACATAGTTGTATGTCTCCATTCTTCTTCCAGACTGGCACTAGGTTTGACACCCAAGTACTATGTTTGATTGGAAATACAATTCGGGATGCAATCAATTTATTCAATTCTTGTGACATAAATGATTCAATCTTTGGGTTGATAGGCCTCTATCGTTGATGCACCGGCTTTGCTCCTTCTAATAGCTCAATTGTATGTTGAATAATCCCAAGGTCATATCCCTTAAGATCATCATATGACCAGGCTACTACACTCGGATATTCCTCGTAGAAGTGCTTTAGTCTGACTTTATTCTTCTAAGATACTTCCTTGCCAACCTTGAGCTTTTTGTCCTCTCCAATATGAAAATCGGTGTAGTCACCTTTTTCAGCTACAAGCTTCTTTTTGTCTCTCCTTGCATCATCAAAATAAAAAAGGCTCTCCAGAGTGACTAGGCCCTTTACAAGCTTGTTGGATTTCAACCAAATAACTTGATCCACGTAGGCTTCAACGATCTTTGGTTGCAGTTGATCAAAAAATTCCCCAGATGACTGGAGAAATGATGCAATATGATCATCCCTATCAAACACTTGCCAGTCTTGATTGTTGTTTGGAACAACAGGTCTTACAATTACTCTTACTACATGGTTATTCTTTAACAACTTGGAGGCTGGCTCAAACTGAGCCCCAATAGTTGCCATTCAATCAGCTTCAAAGTTTTTCTCTTTGTATAGCCTGGATATTAAATGCATCAAAGCTTTCAATAAGATCCCAGACTCTATGTTGGTATGATCGTATACGAACATTTTTTGCAGTAGAAATCCCTCAGATTTGGTTGACCACCAACTCTGAATCTCTGAACACTCTTATTTGCTTCGCGCCCATTTATTCTACAAGGCTCAAACCATGGACAAGACCTTCATATTTTTCTTCATTGTTTGAGCATGCGAACTAGAAGCGATAAGACCTCAAGGTCTTTTCTTCAGACGGAGATGTCAAGCATATTCCTGCTCCAGCTCCTACTTTGCATCTCACTCCATCGAAGTGTAAAGTCCACAACTCCAAGGATGTTTCACCTCTGGACTCTTTAGTAACTCTGGGCATAAATTGTCCTTCTCCATGTATGACATAAGTCCCGAGCCCAGTTGCATGATAATTCCCAAAAGGGTCTGTATCTATAAACTCATTTAACAGAGCTTCCTCATTCTCCATCTGAGAGCTAGTAGCCTCTTCTTCTTCTAGAAATTCAACATTGAATCTTTCTTCCTGGGTAATTGAAGTATGTGTCGCTTCAAATTTGAGCAAGGCCTCATCAGCAACATGTTCAGAATGCAAATTTTTTGACAGTAGTTTCATCTTGGCTCCATGTTTGGTCCTCAAAATCAGGTGTGACCAATCTAGTGCTAGATATCCTCCAACATTTGCTATGAATTCTCGGGACAAACATATCCCAAATAGAGGAGGGACATCAATGAGTATGGTATCTTGATTTACAGTGATAATGGGGTAGGCAAACAATGTCATATGTAATCCCTTGATTGTTCTGATGGTATCAACTTTATTTTTGTCTAGCTTCATGACTCCCTTATTAAGAGGCTCATATTTTAAACCCAAAGCATCAACTACTTGCTTAGGCATGACAGTGGTGCTAGCACCAGAGTCGATCATACAATTGTGTAATAACTTGTCGCCAATGATAAGTGTTAGAAAGAAAGGCTTAGGTTTAGGCTTACTCTCTTTCCCGACTTACTCTCTTTTCTTCTAGTTGATTTGTTAGAACTTTATCCAGGTCTGTCTTGGATATATTCTCTTCATTGGGCTGACTAGGCATCTTCACATCTTCCTCTCTCGACAATGCTTTCTGCAATATCACCTTTTTCTCCAGAATAGCCAAGATATCCCACAAAGAAGCATTGGCAGAGGACTTCTTCAGTTGTTCTACCACATTGAACTACGCTCATGATTGATGAGTCACAGTTGCTTGTTCCTTAGGTCTCGCAGTTGGTGTAAGCCTCACAGTTGGTATGTCCAGCTCTTTGGCAACAGTTGGGATGGTCATAGGAGCCTTTGCCTTTGGAGGAGGTGGATTTAGAGAGCTGGGAGTAGCCACGTTAGTTTGTTGTGGGACTGACGATGTGAATTCTCTAGTGAGTCTTCGTTTAGAATGCGTGTTGTAGTCAGACTGCACTTGGGGCACTTGAGTTACAGGAAAGTCATTTGGAAACATTGAATCTTCTCCTTCCATCCATGAAAAGAGTGCTTGGTCTCGAATTATGTCTAACTCCTTCTGAATGGACATCCCTTGCATTTGATCCATGAGGACTGCATTATCCATTTGCTGAGAGGCATATGACTAGTTATCGGGATCAGATGCGTCGCTTTGGCTACGTTGTTCCGTAATCTTCTATTACAAATTTCCCCACAAATAATTTTGAGGCATGTGTGCATCATTGCAAGGAAAACACCATGAATTAGTGTCTTTGACTAAGTTATTCTACCCTACCACTAGTTCCTTACTTGAACTAGGATGAACGGTCTACATCGGTAGGGTCACTAGAACAATTTGGTTATTCGACTCAGCTTGAGTATTGCTGCATGATCTATCTTGCCACTGATTTGGTTGGTACAGATCTTTTCCGCCTTGATAGTTTTGGTAGGCTGACTTCTGATAGTTATATTGTTGTTGCTTCGTGGTATTCAATTCATTAGTCATGGTCCGCATCTATTCTCTCATCTCATTCATCTCGGTCATCAAGGGGTTAGGCACTGGAGCTGCACGTAGAGCTATTCCTAGGTACACATACATGGATTGGGGAGGAGCTATAGGCATGCTAGTCAAAGCTGTTTCAGCTTCCACGACGTTGCACTCAAGGAACAATGGCATGATGGATCTCGGTGCCAATTTTCCAGCAGCAATAATGTTGTTTTCTGCAGTAATAGCAAGACCATAAGCATCAGGTAGAGTTTCTTCACCAAGAGCCTATAGCATCATGGAAATATCAGGATTAATGGACTTCAAATAGAACATGAACGCCAAAACCAGAGGCGACTGACTACCAACAGGCACTCTCTACCAATTTGAATGAAATCGTGCATTGAAATTAGGTAGAGCTTCATGAGAAACTCGCTTTATGGTGGCCAGTTGATGATATAGCGAAGAATTATCGCCAACGTTTGAAAAATGTTGGTAAAACGAGGTTCCAAGACCATCCCATGTAGCAATCGTATTAGCTAGAAGAGTCCTATACCAGTTCAACGCCTTTCCTCAGAATGAGGCAGCAAGTAATCTCAGAGCTACATTTTCATTTGAGACCCCATGCACCAGATATACGTCTGCTACATCTTGCAAGTGTTTCGTTGGTGTCTTTGACTCATCCTCGGAATACTTAGGAATAGCTTTTAGAGTGGAAGTGGGGATTGGAGCCCATACTGCAGGAGGCACAGGTGCTACTAAAGGACTGCTAGTGTCTCAAGCTACATAATTTCTAGTGGTCGTAGGTGCAAGAGAAGGAGGAGATGATGGAGGAGGTGAAGGACTACCTTTCCGACCTCTTGGACGAACATAAACTAAGGGTGGTACGAGCAGGCGAGGGAATCTTGCAGTTTGTGACCTAGTTACAGGCCGATGGCTCATACACACTTATATATCAAGTGACCGTGCTAGTTCGGGTCCCATCGGGCATGCTAGAAAAAGAACTGTTGATGCAAGATTTTGCAGGGGGCAGCAGTCTCATGGGAAACTTAGCTATTGGGGGACATTATGCTCACAACTAAGTGACCTCTGGGGTTTTACTGAAGCCAACTCTTCGTTTTAGTGGGGGAGGTAAAAGTTTAGGAAGATAACTGAAAATGAAAATCTAAGTTAAAGGCGATGCACCAAATCATGAACGAAATTACTTGAGCACAGTGCAGGATGCAAAGGCTCGAACCACTAAATGTTGTTTATTAGATAAATTTTCTCAAAAGCACTTTAAAACATAAGAACACCTCCTAACTACATAGCATAATCAAGTACAACTTTGGCCAGCATAGAGGGGTCGAAAACGTGTTCTATATCTATTAAGCTATAGAAGATTACAAAAGCTGAAGAACAGGCATTCATATATTATAGGAAAATAACAGCATAGTTTAACAGTCTTATCAAATGCATGAAAAGAAGAAAGGCTGAATTAATTGGCACAGTCTGTGAACTTCAAGTTCAATAAAAATATTATAGAGGCTATTCCCAGTGCTTGGGAAGCTTTTCTATCTATTTAACAACAACCTAATAAAAGAGAAGTAGGGTCATTTATATAGGCTAGCCAACTGCTTGACAACCACGGAGAAAGATGCCTTGAAAAACATCGATGCCCCAGATCTTCTCAATCCAACACCAAATAGAAAGAATGCTCAGCAACACGCCATTAAAGCCATCATAGAGAAAAGAAGGCCATGTAGTAGTAGAAATGAAAACGTGGTGTCAAAGAAGAAAACGCGGCGACAAGTGAGAACAAACGGTGCAGGCAACAACTCCCAGAAAACTAGTGCACAAGAAAATGCCACACGTCGAGCAGACGGAGCTCGACAAAAAGAATGAGGGATGCCCAACAAAAAGCTCAGAGAGGAAGCCATGTGGGTGACGCCGAGCAAAGATATATGCATAGTGGGCCCAGCTCAGGAAACAACCAGAGAAAGCCACGCGTCACACACACGAAACTCAGTAAAAGTGAAGCGATACGGAGCGGAAGGAATCTCCATTAGGAGGCCATGTGGTGATTGGTGAAAATTTGTGAGCGATAAAAGATAAGGTGCAGCCACAAAGGAAAAATAATAACCGCGAAGGCCAGCGGTTTTTGTGAAATAATGCTCACAATACTCACACCACTTTCTCAATATCTCAGCTATACATGCACACAACCTACAACAAATAGTTTCCCTCTTATTCACATTTTTCTCAATATCCTTGACACCTTCATCATACAACAATCTTCCTTAGCACATAGTTGAGATCAATGACAAAACCAACTTGTTGACATCAATGAAAACACCTTCATACTTGCAACATCATCTAAATAATGAGAAAGGGTCCAATAAGAAACATAAGAAATAAAAGTTCAAGCTACAAAAAGATAGAACACAATCATATTCTCCTTCATAATAACACTCTTCATCCTTTTGCAAGAAATGTAATTCATAGGAGAGATCGACTTGTCCATAATAAAAGTCATTTAATCATGAAGAGAATTGTTGGCATGCTAAGAAAATTGATGAGTTGACAAACATCATTAAGAAGAGTCATACCAATTTCTAATTTTCCTACACACAAGAAGCATCTTGTTGATGTGTTTTGAAATTAGGTGCAACTCAAATAAAAATCATATTTAACCTTACTTCTCTTGAGAAAATTAAATTCTAGAATAAAATTCCTTTATCCCAAGACTTCGATTGTTAGGTTCTTACTTGCAAGATAACTCATAGTTTAGTGTGTATATTGTTTCATAAAGGGAATTACACATTTGGAGTCTTAAGAATAGGATGAATTTGTTAAAGATAGACAAATATTTAAGAGAATTGCATCTATAACCACACAAATCACAAGTTACTTTGTAGGATTTATAGATTGCCAATAAATTTGATCAATTCTTCTAAATGATTTAAGAAAATGAAAAAGGGAAAGGATAAGAAAGGGTAAGAAATCTAAATTTCTTACAAATGTTGCAAAAATATAATCAAGCATTGAAAAAGGACATCATTAACTATTCTTCACAAAAATTATCCACAATTATACATAAATGGTGAAAAATTCAAAATAATTTCTTCAAATTGAGAAAGAGATCACAATATACCCAAATACTAGCATAATACTCTGATATTTTAAAATATTTACAATTCACTTAAGATTTAGAAGAGACGTGATTCTAATTGACATCATGATTACAATTCTACAAGTATAAGTGAATAAGATTATTGATCTAATTAATAGGAAACCATGGAGGAAAATTATTGACCATTCTTCAATAATAACCCCACATTTATCAATAATTTCAAGGCTTGGAAATGGAACAACAATGGTATTTTTATAGAAGAAAGGCACAAAATTTAGTTACAAATTAAAAACTCAAATTGCATTAATAAAAGGATCGACTATAATTTAAAATTCAAGTGAATATCCCAACATCATTAACATCTTTCAATTTTAAAGGCATGGAATATTTTATCAGTATCAACATCTTTCCTTTGATAGTTGGCATATCCTAGATGAAGAAAAACTTCTAAAAATGGTCCATGAAGAAATATATTTGGGAAATCATGGCACAAAGTAAGTTGAACAGTAAAATTTTACAAGGATGATTGAGACTCCATATTTAAAGGAGATTGGAGGAAAATCTCCATAAAAGATTTTAGAAACCAAAAATCTACAAGCTTAGATCTTATGCTTCTACCTCACTATTTTTTTCACTTTCTACATTGAGTTTTCCTTCCTTTATGTTCTCTCTTCTCATAAATTCTCCATAACTAGTGAGGGCGTTATTCATCTCACTCCTATCTTAATTCTACATGAATTTCCATCTATATATGGGATATATAACTTATAGATATTTGAGCATAATTTGTGGCACTTAACTCTTATTTTTCCTCTATATGTATTTATGAAAGTCATGACATTTGTAGTTCATCATAAATTTAGCACCAAAATTCTCTACTTTACTCTCTAAAAGATTACTAAATATTTTCCTAAATTCATCTATTAAAATGTCTTCATCTTGAGAATTATTACTATTGAAGCTTGTTTCCACTTCCCAAATTATTTGATGGTTAATTCTTTGTATTTTAGGTCTAAAGCCAATTTATTTAACTCTTTCATCTTATCAATACATTCTTTAATCATTTTTTCTTCCCACTTGAGATGTTGAATCCATTTTATGATCTATGGGATCTTTTCCTATGTCAAAATATTTTCCTTTAATAATAACCAATCACTTAATATTTCAAGTGCTACTAGATTGGGTGACACAATCTTATTTTTCTCTAGTCTTGCTTCACAATCATCTATCAATTTCTTAATTTTATTTTTCTATTTAATTGTCTCTTCCCATTTTTCTATAGCAATCTTGAGTGTCTCTTCTCCTCTAGATACCACTTCTACCATTCACTCTTATGTTGTAGTGCTTATATTATTTATTTATTCTAAGGAAGAGACTTTCTCTTGAGAAAGAATCACTAAATCTATTTGTATATCTTCAAATTATTGAAATGGTCTAGTTAGTTGTGTTAAATACCATTGCAATTAAATAACTTTCTTCTTAAGTTATTATTTCCTCTTCTTGTCCTTATGCATCCTAGTTATTCTAAGTTTATGGTTGTGATTTGATACTCTCAAGTAACTATTTCATGTTGATCCTTGGTCATTGTGGGAGTTACAATTTGTGCTTTTATGGGCCTAGAGGCATCCCTTATACTAGATGACAAACCTCTATCCTTTCTTTTAGCCTTAGGAGTATCAATTATTTGCATCATACTTCTTAAATCAATAGAGATAAATTCAATTTAATATCTCCCTTGTACTTTCTTAGCTAGCTAGGTTAGAGTGTTGGGTTCTTGTTCAACCCCTTGTTGTTGTGGCCTCTCAAGTGATCTAGACTAATATATTATTTTGTCCATGCTAACTTCATCTACTCTTTGTCCTAATGAACTTCTTCATGCAGTTATTCTATTATTCTATCTTGATTTTTATATACTAGAGCTACAACTATCTGAGTTATGACTTGAGGTACAATTTGTGCTTGTGAAAGAGGGGTTTACATATTTCCTTGGGTGACATATAGGTTAGAACCAATATGACCCATTTTGGTTTTATGACAAAAAAGACTAATCCTTCTAGAATTTATATAAAGGTTACCTCAAGAATAAGGGGAGCCTCAACAACACTAGATCCTTCCTCTTGTTGTACTACTTGAATTTCTTCTAATTTCCTCTTCTTAACCAAGAAGTTATCAAAATATTCATCTTTTTTATCTCTTCTCTTCTTGGTTTCATCTCTACTACGTGTCAATGCAACTCCCCTTTTTGAGATCCAACAAAAAATTCATCCAAACTCTCATCATAGAAATACTTCAACCCAAAACATCTAGTTAACCTCGTACGCACACTGATGCATGAAACATATAGTGTAATGCACTAAATCAAGTGAAACATTTAATTATGAAAGATAGAAAAACTATAAGAAACTTCCCAAATCCGCACAACCTAAAATCAAACTGTGAAGGAATTCAGAGCAAATACATTTCTCCCAGTCCACAACAACAACACTAAAAACATATCTCACTCTACACAATGATATAAAAATAAAAATTCTAGATGTATAAATTATTGTCATCCTTGAACAACATATTAGACCCACACAAGCATAACATCAACATAGAAGAAATGTGGAGCACGTTATGAACACTTGCACAACACTATTTTCTTTGTTTATCAAATTTTCTCAAAATCACTTGGAAACCAAGTACCAGAGACATCATCTCATCCCATTACTTCATTCCAACACATCTCCAGATAGTGCAACATAAATATAGCTTCATGTACTCGCAACACTTCCTCAATATCTTAACCATACATGCACACAACCTGCAACAAACTATTTCCTTCTTATTCACATTTTCTCAATATCCTTGACACCTTCATCATGCAACAATATTCCTTAGCACATAGTTGAAATCAATGGAAAAACGAGCTTGTTCAAATCAATGAAAACACCTTCATACTTGCATCATCATCCAAATAATGAGAAAGGGTCCAATAAGAAACATAAGAAATGAAATTTCAAGCTACAAAAAGATAGAACACAATCATATTCTCCTTCATAAGAAGACTCTTCATCCTTTTGCAAGAAAGGTAATTCATAGGAGAGATTGACTTGTCCATAATGTAAGCCATTTAATCATGAAGAGAATTGTTGTCATGCTAAGAAAATTGATGAGTTGACAAAAACATTAAGAAGAGTCATACCAATTTCTATTTTTCCTACACATAAGAAGCATCTAATATTGGTGTAAATCTTATTTATATTATAGCTAGGATGTAAAATCTTATCATCATCTTTCACCTATTTGAGCACTATATGTGCTCCAAGAGTGATCATCTACTTAACAATGAGCCTTTGATATGATATTTTCACATTGTGATCATTTGGACTATCAGCCTAGACATCCTCTAAATTAGGTACATTATTCATAGAAGAAGAAACATACTTCTCCATTCTCCCATATAGGTTATATTTTTCCCTATCTATATCATAGATTTGTAAATTATTCCCTTACAATTCTATCTCAAATGCCTTGGTGCAACTAATGTTATAACAAGTGTTCCAACCAATAATAATGGGAAATTTCACCCTTACTTTATTCTTGGACTCTAGGAGTCCACGAGACTATTAACTTCCTTGAAATATCCAATAATATTATCTCATATGTTGGGTACCTTGGTAGTTCAATTTTTTACTTGAAAATACTTCTATTCTTATGTAGCTAAACTTATGAAATTGAATAAACCAACTCACTCTACTTTCAATGGAACTTTATGCCTCCAAATTTAACCTCCTAGCTTAATCTCCTTCCATGGTTCTAACTAACCACATGGAGAAGGCATCATTCAACTTCTATAATGTCTCATTGATTCTTTATTCTCCAACTACAGATAATAGTCATATTTTTTTCCCTCACTTGGTTCCAAGTGTACTTGCTCTATTTGATGTAGTAAGTGTAGACCTTACTGTTACAAAATCCACTAGATATGAAGTCATGTAATTTTTTTGATTACTTCAAAAAAAAAAATTTCTCATGAAGGATATCATTGATGATATTTGTTAGTGCATCATGTTCTGCCCAACTAGGGTGGCTTTGATGTAGAAATATATACATGGTTCCAATATAGAAGCATGATGTAGGAGCATCTAGGGTGTCAAGCAATCTTGCATCAACAAAAAGAAGAATTTCATTTTTGGTTTGAGGAATAATGTTGTTAGATGAATAAATTGCAATATTGGGCCTAAATAATATATATTAAATTATTGGTATTATTCAATATAGCAAAAATTTGGAGTGGAATATAGTTAAGGAGGCAACTTTAAAAACTTGGAAAATCAAAAAAGGCAAAGCTAGGCATGGTTTTTTGAGAGTTACACTTTGTGACAACTCATTTAGTGTTCCTTAAATGTAGCAGTACAAAATTGGGTGCCGAATATTGAGTTCCTATATTTTCCTATTTTGAGAGTCTCGTTGAGTGGAGTGGGAATCCAATTTATCTTCTAGAATTGGCAATTTCATGAAGGTGGTTTCAAATATACTTTTAACATTTAATATGTTAATTTTTAATGCATTTTGGTGAGGATTTTATAGGTTGAGCATGGAAAATTGGGAGTTAGAGGAAAAGAGATGGAGGTTGCATTTTAATGACTTAATTTTTGACAATTTTCAGAGGTCTTGATGCCAGAACATTGAGAGGAGGGCTTGGGGCATAACCCTTGGAGGAAAAGACCAAGACACCATGTTTTTGCAAGTCTGAGATGAATTTGAAGCAACACTTGGATGGAGATACAAAGGTTTAATTACAACAAAAGGGTCCAATGAAAGTTTGTAACATGCAGGAGTAAAATATTGTCAAAAGGATTGGATGAAGGTAATCATTTGGTGATCGTTTCTTGTTGTTTTCAATCATTTTAGTTTCATATTTGTAAGGGAATCCATCAGCCCATATGGCTGCAAATGAATTTAGTTTTAGTTATGCCTTGAAGTTGTAACAATTTAGGATATTTTGAATGAGGAATGAGAGACATTTGTTATAGATTTGAGTTGATTTCTATCATTTTCTTGTTGCGTGTATGAGTTGTGATTGAGAGTTGGAATCCCCTTGCATCAAATTTTATCAGATCAAATTTTGAATGTGAATCTTAAGTAACTTATTATAGATTTTGAGTCATAAACAAGATTTTTTTTGAGTTTCATGTATGTGTTGTGAGTTTGAGAATGGGGATTTGAGTTCCTACTTGCATCAAACACTAAGAATTCCAACAACTCAACTTAAAAGTCTCATAATGTCTCCAATTTTGTTCTGAAATTTGCTCCTATATCAAACCTAGGCATTTTAGATAAAAACTTATTGGGGTTTCTATCCACTTTATATCAATAATTCTTGTGTTTAGTCATTGAATGATTTATCTACATATTTCTTTTTGTGAATCCTACTTTGGTGTAGAAGGGGATATCAAATGTAATCCTAAGGGAATCAATACTTAAATCTACAAAAACTCTTCCTCCAACAATCACTTCTCTTTTTTGCATCATAATGTTTGATGCATTCAAATATTAATTTAGGACATTGCATGGATATGGGGAATGTTGCAACCTTGCCTAGTCTATTAAAAAAAAATTCTTAGCCCACTCAATTGCATTACTAATCCTCATCCTTTTATGGCAATTTTTCATGTTGATGTGGCCAAGGTCAATAATAAATATAGCTCCCCATATTGACATGATTTGAGATGAGAGAGACATTCCTTTGAGATCATACTTCATGTCTTTTCTCTTTTACTCGTTTATCCTACATGAAAGATAAAATTTGTAAATTACTAGTTTGTTTAACTAGGGTTTTTATTTTAACTTGTTATATTAATTAAATGAATTATCCATTTTCTTATTGAATTATCCACTCAACAAGGATTTTTTTCTAAGTTTTTGATGATAGGTCAAGCTAGGGTTTACAATTTTGCTTGTGTATTACCATCTTTTACATGTCTACCACTTAATATTTTAATTGAACTTGAGAGAAGAAACTAGACAATTTTAATGAGTTTAAATAGGTTCTTCTAGATACATACATAAATTTTTAGTAAAATCAAACATTTGAGACAAAATGCTAGGAATTATGACAACACTCTTCCTTTTCACTCATTAGTTGTGATGTTAGTGTTCTTTATAACTCACTCAATTAATTTTTTACTTGAATTTTATTTCATACTTCAAATTTCTCTTAGGATTCTTTTTGAATGCTTAGAATGATTTTGGTGACAAGTGCATCAAGGGATTGTGTTTAAAACTTAAGAAAATCTAAGGAATTTGTTACACAATTAATGCAGAAAGTGGATAGTTGTGTAGGTGTATAATCAATGCCACGTGTGAGAAAAAAAATTGCAAGATTTTGAATTGGAACCACATGTTTTAACATCGTGAAACTATAGAGTTTAGTTAGAAGTTTTTTTTTTGCATTGATATTTTTATTACCTTTCAATATAACTTTGTGAGTCTTTTGAACTGAACCATACCTGTATAAATTCTTAAGTTCCATTATTTGGATGGATTGAATTTCTCTAAAAATGAAACTTTTGTGGGAAATCCATCTTCAATTGGTCTTGAGGGAAGTTCCAAGTGAATCAATTCAATTTCTCTTAGAGATTTGGTTTAGATGAATTGTTCCTATGATGAATTCATAAAAAGGATATGGTGATTTCATCATGACATAATTGCAAGTCAAGGGTATGGGTTGCATGAGTGACATCATCATGACATGATGCTAATATCATCATTTTATGGATTAAGAGAACTTTCAATTTATTGATTTTTGAAAGTGACTCATAAAAAGTCTAATTCGAATGAAAAGTGAAAATCCATAAATAAAAATGACAAGACTTATATCATCATGATGTTATTGTGATATGGTTCACAATAAATTCTAAGCTAACCAGTTAAATGGTTGACTCATATAAATGTATTTCACTTGGCAAATGAATATGCACGAAGGAAAGCTGACATGATGGTGATGTCAATGGTGTACGATATGTGAGGATTTTCAATTGAGCTTTCTAAATGATAAATTCTTATTGGGTGGGTTCAAATGGGCATTGTAATTTTTCTAATAACTCATTCTATATTATAAACCATTAGGTGCTAACAATTATAGTTGAACCAATTTTTTAACTCTAATTGATGCAATTCACTTAATTATTGATTTTTTGCAAATAAATACCTTCTATAAAACTTTCCAATTAAAACACCACATGAAAAAGACTTAATAAACTAGTTTTGGACTAGTTATAAGGGTAAAACCCACAAGTGAATATCCTTCTCACCTTAAGGAATTTTAAGGAACTTCCTAAAAGACAATGACTTAGCTTTTGATGTTTTTTCCAATCATGATGAAACTTTGACACTTGTGACAAACTGTTTTGGGATCTTTTATAATTTGGGAATTGAAGACATTGCAAGGAAAACCTAGACCTAAGAAAAAAGAGGGGGTCCATATTTTTCTAAAAAAATTGGGTACGTTGTGTAGAGGCACAACAACTAGCAACCAAAGAAAACCAACAAATATTTGAATACACATTTTAAAGATAAAAGAGAATCTAAGCATATAACTTCCAATTTTACTTGTAATTTTTTTAAGGCCATATAATAACATATTCATCAATAAATAACAACATGATTGATTCAAGAGGACTTAAGTGTGTGTAGTTGATTCATTCCTTTCCTTTGAAGAGTTAAAGAATAGGAATTAGTTATATTAAGATATGTAGGTATGTTTAGCCTCTTAAGCCACCTTGGATATTACCTTTTTGTTAGTAAAGGGTCCCTAGTTTCAACAAGATTATCTCTATGATTCCCTCAAACATAGCTCTACTACTAGCCAAACATGCATGACACCGGTAGAGATATTTGAATCACCAAAAATAAGTTAAATTTCTTTGACTTTCAATACTTCATTTTTCATTTCTTTTGATACACTTTTCAAGCCTTTTATTTTCTTTTCATCTTGCAAGTAATGAATCCTGCTATAAGGTTGGGAATCATACTCATAGAAAAGGAAAACCTTTAGATTTTTAAATAAATATAAACATCCACTAATCCTATCAAATCTAAGGAAAATTAAGATATCCTAATATATTTGTTTTATTTGAATAGTTCAAATTATTACTTGTCTGCCAAATTATAGCTTCATGAGATATAGTAAAAAACTTGACTTAAGTTAGAATTAAAAACTAAGATGAAGACTGACTTTTCTCTACAAAATATATTAAAAATATTGTTTAAAAAGGTTGTAGCTAGATCCACTTAGACATTTTTGGAAAATGAGGACCTCCAACAAACCAAACACAAAAGAAATACATAGAAGAAAAAGAAGAAAACTAAACTATTTATATAGGAGTTTCTGGACCCCTTAGGCTTGAAAATAATTCTTTAGAAATTGACCATTAACTAGCAGAGTCCAATCCTCACCTATTAAGGTTTTAAATCTATAGGTGTTATTTTCCATGATTTTATAAATTTGAAATGGTCCTACCCATAGTTTGTTGAACTTACAATGTGCTCCTCTCTTCTCATAATTTTTATCCCAATATAAGACCAATTTGGGTACCTTAAAGGATTTCACTTCAAATCATTTATCAAACCATCTCTTAACATTGATTGATTCTTAACAAAATGTTCAAGGGACATGTCTTGATTTTATTCTAAATGGAGTAGTTGAAGCAATATTACTTCAAGCTTATTATCAAAACCCATGTATTCTTGAACTAATTTCCAAGTGGGGATCTTAAGGTTGATTGGGAACATGGGTTCAAAACCATATACCAAATAAAAAGGAGAAGTTACTAAGGCTACTTTTACTCTGGTTATATCCACCCATAAGGAAAATTTTAGCAAATTTTGATTCTTTTAGGTTCTTTTCTATTAACTTATTACTTATTTCATAGGTTCTTATTGGTTTATTTAGCTAATCTATTACCTTGTTGATAATAAATAGAATAATTTTTTAATATAATCCCATGTTCAAATTCTCAAATAGAAAATTTTAAAGAAAAAAATACCACTATCACATATCAATGAGTATGGAACCCACAAACTAGTTATGATGTTCTCTTTTAGTAATTTGATTCCTATGTCTATAGTACACTATTTTCTACAAGTAAATTTCATCTACATGGTGCAATAATCAGTCACTGTTAGCACATACCTGTGTCTAGTAGAGGATGGTGGGTTAATTGTACCAATTAATTCTAAACTCCATTGTGTTAAATGTCACATATCCATTACAGGTTGAAGTGGCTGAGAAGGATTCCTTCTCTTTGTTGCAACTTATTGATAATTATAACAATATTTCATGTGGGTTTGGGTATCCTTGAAGATAGTGGGCCAATAATACCCATCTCTAATATTTGATGAGTTGTCACCCTAGGTGACCCATGTGTGGTCCCCAAATTCTCATGAAATTATTTAAGTATTTGATCTATGTCAATGCGATTAAGGAACCTTAGATATATACCCTCATGATTGTTCTTAAAGAGAAATCCTCCCTTTATTGTGAAATTTTGACTTTTCACACTTTAGGGCTCTTCATTGAAGATCTTTCAAATTTGGGGGAATTAATTGTTTAGAAATTAATGGTTGATATTAGCAAACAAATCATCTTCGGAGATCATTTATACAACATATTAATGACTTGTCAAGTCAAGGTCTATCTTACCAATTGTCTTTGTTGATTCTTGGCCCCTCACTAGTTTTATTGGGGTGATTTCCATATCAAATTATTGCAATATTGTGATCCACTTTTCTCTTCTCTCTCCAAGTTCATTCCACATTAATAATTTCTTCATGTCTGAATCAATCACAACAACAATCACTTCTCAAAATATAATGCATTAATTTTTTAATTTTTTTCACTAGTGTGTATACTTTTTCTTCAACATTTTGTTACTTCATATTTGTGTTCTTAAATGGTGCACTCAAAAAATAAATAGGTTTTTTTTTCTTTAGATTCATTCCTTTGAGTACGAATGATAGAACACATATGTTAAAAAAAAGTAGATATAGAATGGATTTATATAGTTTAGGCTTGTCAAAACTAGAGAATTTGATGTCTTTTATATTTCCTCAAACACAACTTTTGCTTTAGGTGTCACTCAACTTTGGTATCTTTCTTTAACATTGCATTCAAAGGTATAACTATCTCTATAAAACTAGTGATGGACTTCCTTATGAAGTATATTTTATTAAAACACAATTTTGATTCATTCTTATTGTCAAACAGTTGTAACTTCATGGTTCCTTTCATTTTTTCAGGGTTAATGGAGATCCCTTTCTCTAAAATAATATGGCCAAGCGAATTCCCTTCAATAAGTCCAACTATGTATTTATTGGGATTCAAAGATACCCCATTATCTTGAAATTTTTGCAATACCTTCCTTAGATTTGTAACATGGTCTCCTTTATTCTTTCATCAAATTGTCAAATTATCTATATAAATAATACATTTACCTATCAATTATTTGAATGAAATATCCATGACATGTTGAAATGTAACCCCAAAAATGATCAAACCAAAATGTATTCTTCTATACACAAAGGTTCCCCATTTGGTGATGAAACTTATCTTAAGAGTACCCCTCATGGTTACCATGACCTATTTATAACTTGTATAACCATCTAGAAATGACATCATCTATGATTTGTTCATAATCTACAAGACTTCAACCAATTACAACAAAGGATAATTATATTTCTCATAAGTCTTCCTAAGGTTCCTAAAGTCAACATATAACCTAATTTTTCCATTAAATTATTTCTAATAGAAACTAATTTATCCACCCAAGTAGAGTGCCTAGCTAGAAAAATAATTATCACTAATAGTGGGTTCTTGAATTCCTAAAAGATCAAAGGTTCCAAGTGTTCATTTACTAGTCTCTATTTCTACCCGAGTGGATTCACTTCTAGATTTAATGAGATGGTATGGGTTATGATAGACATATAATAAGTCTTCATAACTCAATGATATAACTTGATGATAATCCTTCATATCTCTAGAAATACCTTCCTTTTCATCAGACATACATACTTTCTTGATCAAGACATTCTCTGGGTTAATATCATATGATAAATTGAACAACTCATACTTTCCGCCTTTATGCTTAGGCGTACCCTTTTTATTTCCCATTTTGTCTATATCAAACAACCTCTCTATTTTAATAATTCATTTAGGGATAGTATTAGTCTTCATTACTGACTTATTCTAATTTTATCTCTTCTCTATCATCTTCATCAGTGACTTGGGCTTCAAATACTCCAAATTTAGTAATGATTTCAAGTATATGATTATTATCTTTGAACACTTGGAAATATATTTCATTGTTATTTTTTGAAGGAATAAAGACTATATCAACAAAAAACTTTAATCCTAACAACACTAGAGGTTTTAAAGTCTTGGATGTGGTACCTAGTGCATCAACTTAATGGTTTAATTTTATGGGACTGTGTTCAATATTGAACACATCAAACCCTTCAATTAAGTGACATGCTATGTTTGTACCTTGATAATTTCTTGTAATGATTTACATACTGATTTCTAACTTGGTTAACAAAAATCTCTAAATATTCAAGAACTCACAACATTTTGATATCATTTCTATGTGCTAATAAAAAATTATGAACTAATCCCTCGTATTTTGCTATATTGTTGGTACAATGGAATTATAGTCTATAAGTAGCAAGGAAGGATCTACCTTGTGGATTTATTAGCTCAAATTCTACCCCAACTCCTTGCTCTGATTTGGATCCATCAAAATTTAATATCCATATTTTTTCTTTATTTTATTGGAAGTGTCATATTTTTGAATTGAGCTCTGAGAATTTCTTCTTTTTAAAAATTTTTTGAATCTTTGTCATGCATTTCAATTTCTTCTTTCTTTCCATCTTAGACATGGATGAATAAAAAACTTATTCCTTCTTCACATTTAGTTCAGGTATAGTTGTACGGGCCAATCCGTGTGATTTCACCATTCGATTAAAATAAAATACTTATGGTATAGTTGGTTCTATTTGATGTATGGGAATTTCTTGCTCGACAATGGAAGATCAAAAGCAATTTGAACAAGTTTATTTGCACTAATTTCCTTCCCTTTCCCATAATTTCCTTATTTTTCCATTTGCTGATTGCAAATTTATAGAGTAGTAACATGGCGCAACAAATTGTTTTTTTCACCTTACATGGGATATTCTCTGCACTTTGACCTATTCACTTATTTCAAGATCCTTTTAATTGCATTTAGATCCATTATTTATTGAGTTCTACCTCCTACCTCATGCTGCGCAGACTTGCCTAGTCTCATACAGCCCTCTTTACTCCTCCACGTGCCCCTGCAAACTCCTTAGAGTTTTTTCTTTTTCTTCCAGCATTGAGCTTCTTCCTTTCAATCTTAATTGGACCGCTTCTCTCTGTAGGAACTCATGTTTGCATTTAAAATTTTAGCCAACCATCATGCATGCCATCTTTTCATGGCCTACCTTTGGCTGCATGGGAACCTCACTCTTGCGTGGCTTCTCTCCACCCACGCTGCTTCCCCCCTATGTAGCCCCAATCTCCCCCCATCTTGGCACCAAATTTTTGGTATTTAATTGACTCTATTATTCTTCCTCTTCTTGGCCTTTGAACTTCCATACCCATTCATTTATCTCCCACAAAATCTTATTTTATCTTTCTTATTTTTATAAAACCATGAGTGCCAACGGTAGCTCATTATGAAGTAAGCAGAATAAGCCAATACATAATCTAAGCCACTTCAATTTGGAGGAAGTCATATGCGGAGAGCTCATAAAAACATATTATCCAACCTTTAAGAACATTGTCAATGCTAGCATATCAATAACATCATCGCGTCGCCAATGAAATGAATGCATGGAACAAAAACGAGTTTTGATGTAATTTCTTATCAGGAGTTTGAATTCTTCCAAAAATTTGTAGAGATGAGCATATCAACATTATATAACTTCCCATCAAACTATTTTTCCTTAAACCTTACGGTTTTTGAAATTTTAAAACTTTGCCAAGTTACTAGCAGAAGTCATGAAACAATTAAATCTTCATCTGTTAATTGTATGACTTAAAAAAAAATTACCATCAAATCACGAATGGAGTCAAAATTATTCTCATAATAAGGTTTTCCATGAAACATTACCAATCTCCCAAAACAATTTTTTTTTGGTGATGTTGATTGTGTGTTCATCTCGATGCACCTGCATCATAATTAATACCTAATATATGGAAAATAGATAGAGGCATGACATTTGTGGAATTACCTAAGTCTACTTGATAATTGTGCAAAATATCACTAAAAAATATTAAGATAAGAAGGAAGGGAGAGGATTTTGTTTTCTCTTTATACATTTCCATTTATGTATATACTACCTAAACATGGATTTTTTTTTATATATATATACTTTCTTTTTTGTAGGGACCTCTCTTGAAAATGATATCTCCTTACAAAATGTCTCATCTAAGGACTTTAGAAAAATATTTAAGTAATCTTTTGTAGTTGTAAGACCCCTCTGTTTTGCTTTTTTGATCGAACAGTGTTATGTTTGGTTATGTCTTATTTTATGTTTGTACTTTGACTTAGAACTCAGTTGCTATTTGATCACTATCTGTGAAGTGATGTGAATGTTATATTTGATGTGATGGTATTTGATCTTGATGTTATTATTATGGCACGTTTGGATTAGCATAGTGAATATTTGAATTAATGGTGCTTAATGCTTTTGATTAAAATAATATTGCTAGATTCGTCAGTTGGTAATACTGTATTGGTGAAGGGGACGGGATTGCACCACTTGCTTGTGAGCGCCCTGCGATTTCGTGATTTCCTCTTCATGGTGTGTTTTATATGATGCATATGTACATGTTGATATACGCTTGGTTGCAGGATGACAGGTACTGGACATCGACTCCACCTGATTTTACAGGTTTGAGTGTGTCCATTGCCCAACGATATTTGATTGGGAGATAGTAGCTAGGTTTTCCATGCCAAGTCATCACCCTAGACATAGTGTGTCGTCAGGTGTTAGTCGGGTTAAGTTGTCTTAATGTTGTTCTTTTGGTTTTGTTTGCAGCTTAAATTGCAATTTTAGAAAAAGGTTAAAATATATGCTTGGTAGTTAAATTGCCATTTAACTTTATCTGGTTTATGTTGAAATGTGATTAATTTATTAATTAATTTAATCTATTAATAAATAAATTTAATCTTTGATTAGATTTAGTTTATTGATAATTAAATTAATTGATTTGAAATAAATTAAGTTTTTCCATTTTAGAGTTAATAGAATTTTGTGTGAAATTGAGAATATTGAAAAGATGAAATTGAAAATAAAGGAAAATGATTTAAATTGCATTTTTAGAAGTTTGAAATTCAAAAATTAAAAAAAGAAGATATTTGCTATTCTGTTTTCAGAAATTGATGAGGGTTGTTGCAGGATATTTGTTTTGAAATTTTCTTTATTATTGAAATTTTCTTCACAAGTTTTTCTCAAGAAGTTTGGAAAATTTAAAAATAGAGGAGAGGAAGAATTTTGCATTTTGTGGGTTTGGATTGAATCTGAGGAAATTGCTAATTTGAAGAGGGAATCCAAGCAAGGATTTGTGCACCATCTGGATCTTCTCAAACTCTTGCATACCAGGTTCAGATCTCTTAATTTAGTTATTTTTGAAAGTATTGTTTGCATATGTTTTGTTGTTGAAAATCATGTTGAAAAGAATTTAAAATCCTCTGCATGATTGCAAAATAAAACTTAGATTAATTCTTGTTTTCTCAAAATTGGAAAAACCTCTATTGAAAAGGAATCTCTTAAAAAAATGAAATGAGTTCTTGGCTGCAAATTACTATCTTTGAAAATTATTTGCTCAATTTGATTGTAAATCTGAGTGGGGATAGTTAAATCTGAACTTATATATATCAATATATGTATATATACACATATATTTTATTTATATTTTGATTCACATAGGAAGGGTTATGCTGTTAAAAGTATTTTTTTTCAAAAAAAATACCCTGTGTGAGGACGTCGGACTTCTAAAAATCCGCAGGAAATTGTTTTTAAAATATATATATATATATATATATATATATATGTTGGGGGGGGCTGGGGGCTCACCCCCACCGCGCCCCCATGGGAGACGCGTTGGGGGGGAGATGTGCCCAGCGCGACCCCCATACCCTCCGCGACCACTACTAGCACCGCTGCCGCCACTGTTGGTGGCTAGTTGTGCTAAGCACAGTCGCACCACCAACACTGGTGGTCAGTTGTGCATAGCACAGCGGCCACCCAACAATGGGGTCGACTGGAAAGCCACCGCCCCATGGCTGACTGTCCAGCCACCGCCCCATGACCGCCCTGTTAAAACCATCATCAGCCCTAAAGCACGACCAGCCCTAAAAGTGGCACGCGGCCCGAGACGTTGGGTTCTTTTTTTCAAAAGAAAAAATATATAATATGTATGTATTCATTATTTTATATTATATTAATATAATATTATGTAATAATATATAAAGTTAAAATTATTATTATTTCCTTAATATATATATAAGTGGATGAGTAAAATAAAGACATGATTTAAACATAATTGTTTTAAATATAATTGAGAAAATTTTAGATCAATATGCTATAATCAAATTAATGGTTTTATTTTATCATATTTTAATAAAACAAATATTGGATTTGGGGGATTTAAATGATAGCATAATTAAATTGCAAAGGAGGAAATTTTTTAAAATAATATGTTAATAGTCGAACTTTCGATCTTATTTTAAAATAATAGATGAAGTAATGGATTTTGAAGTGATATATATATATATTGGAAAAGAAGAAAACCGTTTTAAAATAATATGTTAATAGATGAATCATATGATGCAAAGGTAATATGATTTAATAGGGAGATTAATTGATTTTAGAATGATTTGTTTGCAAAGGAGAAATGGTTATTCTATAATGATATGTTCTGATTTGAGGAAGTAACTGCGTTATTTATTATTGTTTACGAGCAATTAAGGATTAAATATTTAGTTCAAATTTCACCCTTGGTCTGAAAGCGATATTATTAAATTAGTCTAATTGGGACAATAAACTATCAAATTGTATTAAAGGCAGTGGATTTATGTTGTTCATAAAAGTTATCATGGATTTCAATTGGTTATTAAATTAGTTATCCCTTCTCAGTAATTTGAAAGGCAATGAAGTATTCTATTTAATTTTTCTATTAGGGCAATTGTTTCTTTACTGTGAAATGAAGTTTAAGGAAATGGATTTAATATATCCAAAATTAGTTATTTCCTAGCAATTGCTTTTGTGATTATTTCCTCTATGTTCATGTTTGGGGAAATGGGTTGAGTGTCTTGAATATGTAAGTCTTCCAGATGACCCTAGAGGTTGGGGATTGACGTTTTGTGATGTTAACCATTTTTCAACTCCCTTGGGTAGTGTATGAAGTTATTTCTTTGTTATTACTCAGTTTCCACGAATGGGGATGTTTTGTGCCTCCTGTGGAAGGAGTGGATTATGTGATTTGTGACTCCTTGTAAGGAGTGGTTTTGTTATGTTTGTACCTCCAGTGTTGGAGAGGGTTTTGAATTATGTCACCTCCTAAGAAAGGAGTGGTTGCGATATCTTATTTTTTTGCACTTTGGCACCCTTGGTGATTGAATTTGTTTGGTATGCTGTCAAGTAGAAGAGTGGCTTTTGTACGGGCCAGAGTCCAAAGAGGTAAACTGGATAACCTTCGAAGGTGGTTTAATTAAGTGATAACTAAAACAATACTTAGAAGATTAGGTGGTACTTCTCACTAATCAAGATAATTATGCCTCACTCATAGACACGAGGGCTCGTTTAGACTTGGGATGAGTGGGAAGGCCTGGAATGGCAAGGTCATCTATCTTGTTTGTACGAAAGGTATTTGATTCCGCATGAGTGAGTATGGGGGCCGAGATTCGGTAGAGGTCACTAGGATAACTCTTAGTGGGGGCCAGAGCCTATGAAGATTCCCAGAGGACAACCCATGATGAGCTATGTGATGACACTCTATGTAGGACAAAAGCCGGTATTCAATTTTATGGGTATGGTTTCCTTAACATACCAGATGTGACAACAATTGGTATTTGATTATGTGTGTATGGTTCTCATAACATACTTGATCTGATTTTATCTGGAAGCAATGTAACCATGTAGAGTTGTACTTGTGTTGTACTTGCATGGTACATGAGTGTACTTGTGTTGTACATGTGATTGGTTGTGTCAGTTTGGTTCAGTTATGATTTAGCTCGTGTCTAGAGGTAGATGGTCTTGGCTAGGATTCTTGGTTACTATCTCCTAACATGGGGGGTGGGCCTTTGGGTTCCACTTGGTTGGGTGGCATGCACCTTAATCTGTTGGGCTTTCTTCTTGTTCATGTGGACGAGACTTCCAATTGGAGAGCTTGTGGGATTCAGTTTCAGTTCTTGCTTTATTTCATTTCAGTTGATCTTGTATTATTTTACCCCTCATTTGATATCGAGGTGGAAGTTGTATATGTAACCTTATTTATTGGACTTGCCTCATTTGGGGAATGAGAGATGTAATCTTATTATTTAATTGTTAATAATGAAATTGAAAATTAGCTCTTATGCTTTGATGTATAAATCTTGTATGGAATGTATGCGTTCTTATTATCTTAAGTAGATAAATGTTATGGATTCATTTATGTTGTTGTGGGTTAATATGTAATCTCAGTCTCGTAACCTTAGAGGTTGTTTGCAATGGGTAGTGAACTTGCATGTTCATTGTACTTAAAAATAAATAAAAATTGTACATTTGTTTAGTCAATTGCAACTTCCTCTAGGGTTGTGTGGCGGGGCATTACAGTAGCTCAACTAGAGGTAAACTAATCTTTATCTTTTTTATCTCCTCAACAATACAACTATTTAATTTATTTAATTCAAAAATTTCAACTTTACCTTGTACTATTGATGATTGAATATTGAAAGTATATTGTGAAGTGAGACTTGGTAGATGGGTATGTGTAGGATCATGATGGGCCAAAAAGTGGCAATATGATGGGTATGTGGCTGACGACTTGTTTTTTACCCAAAATTGATGAAACGAAAAGGGTTTTTAAAAGAGATTCTCAACTTTCCACCAATATAAATTATGCTTTACTTTGAATTTAATAAGTAATTATTATTCATTTTCTATTTGAATTACGACTAAAGTCCTGATCGATAGGTTGATTGAAAAACATCTATAGATTTCAAACAGTAACACATTTTTTGAATCCAAAATATGCGTCACATTCTATGTTTTACATACTATAGGATTAAAAAAAAGAAAAATTTAATTTCATGAAGTTTTGACCAAGTTAAGGTGGTCAGACATATGAGTTTTTTATATTTTTTAAAAGTTGTAATAAAAAATTCATAATTAATTAATTACTTGGAAAAAAATTACAAAAAAATATGCATCACATTGGGACATGATTCCTCTACTTATATCTAAAATATTATAGAAAAATATTATCATTTTATTGTGGTTAGGGTGGTCAGACAGACACCTACTTCTTATTTTTTC
Source organism: Sequoiadendron giganteum (assembly GCA_007115665.2). NCBI lineage: Eukaryota > Viridiplantae > Streptophyta > Pinopsida > Cupressales > Cupressaceae > Sequoiadendron > Sequoiadendron giganteum. The sequence continues at coordinate 479,757,799 of CM021102.1, forward strand.
CTTGAAATTTAAGTACTACTACATTGAAATTTCAAATTTTCACCAAATAGATTATTTTTTTTAAACAAACCTAGTAGTTTAGAAACTACATTCAATTTTCTATAGATTCTATTCTTACATATTTTTGAAATAATATAGATAACTTATTCAAATTTTTACGTCAAATTTCCTAACTCTGATTTTTTTGTTTTTTTTGCCACTTAAGGGCTTGTTTTTTCCATGATGATCCTATACATACCCAGATATGCATTATTACTTGAATGCTAATATGGAGACATTTTGAAATTATTTAGTGGTGTTGATGTCGTCAAAGGTTCTTGGGGGAAATTTTTCCTCAAATTTTAGTTGTGACCTTTTTGGAACTGTTGGACCATATGTACTTCATTAGCCTCTAGTTCAAGTTCATTATCCCCTTCATATGGAAAAACATATATATATATCCAACATCATAGTTTATTCACAGCCCATAAGAACCAATTCTCTTCCAAAAAAATTACTAGATTCAAATATTCACTCTAGAAAATTTCAAAAAAATATTTTGAATTGTGGATAATCTACCTTAGCAAATGCATTAGTGTTATGCATGTGATACCAGTTGTTTAGTGTTTCCCTAGATAAATTCACCTTTGAAAGATGTCTAAATTTATTCTAATTATAATTATCCAAGGGTAATGACACTCCATTATTCAGTCTAGTATTCCACATCCTAGTCGCTCTAGGAGCATTTTGGTTCCTATTTTGATTATTGTGATTGTTCAATGAATAAATGTTCTAATTTCTAAGGTGAGATGTATTAGTGGTTAGCCTTTTTAATTGAGAACCAATTTATTTATTATATTATTTAGATCATCTTGATATATTTATAAAATTATCCTAATATTATGGAAGGAAAGAAGCTCCATTTGGATAGATTTTAGTGGTTGTTGGACCTAGTTACAAGACTAGAGATTGGCTTGTTCCTAATTGAGGAATAAACAACATGGGATTCAAAAAATGTGTATCATTGGTTAGATTTTTGTCAAACTTTTAAAATTGGTTAGGCATCCTAGGATTTCCCACACTTATTAGAGGATCGTGGACTACCTATCCCATTTCTTTGTTTACTTTGATTTCTTTTGTATAATCTTTAGCTAAATTCCTCACAAGAATTTTCTTATTAATAAGCATATAGGTTAAAGAATCTAAGACTCCATAATAAAATAATAGGGTTGTATATATCATGTAAGGAGCTTGCAACATATGGTGGGATTTATAAAATTTCATTAAAATTAATTATAAATTCACATTCACCTTTCTTTAATTTTGTAAAGTGGTGGTACAAAGTAGTCATATCTATGGGAATTTGGAATCTAGGTAGAATATTGCTCGCATCAAATTTTAGTTGTAATGGAATTATTTGGTAAATTGATGTACTAGTCTATGACTATTTGTAAGGAAGCTAAAGTAGTGAAACAACTTCCTACACTAATCTTGAGAGGAGAATAATGCAAAAATTTATAAATCTTTAACAACTACATAAACTTAAACATAAATATCATGCAAACCACAAGACATTGATTTACATGGGAAAAACCATTTCAGGAGAAAAATCCCACACTCCAAAAACCACCCAATATATTATTTAGAAATCAACCTCCCTGCGGCCCTGTCACTGATGTATCAACAGTACCTTATGCAATTGCAATGTTGAGACGCATGTTCCCAAAACTATTCCTCAAGTGTTTACAAATAAGAAACAAATAGAATCTTCATGAGGAATTCTCACTCTAAAGAATATATCCTTGAAAATGTAGAGATCATCTACATCTCTATGTAAATTATACTTCAGGCATAATTTTTCTAGATTTTTAGGAACATAATGCTTTGATTGGATTGCAGCTACTTTGATACTGGACACGTTTTTATTATGATGTTTTGATCGCTACTCTTGAGCGACAACTATTACTATGTGATGTGATTATCTGATTTGATTTTACATGCTTTGATGAATGAATGCTGACAGTAGAATTATCATGTGAATTATTTATGAAACTATTGATATGACGTTAGTGTCAGTCTTTGATGAGTGTATTGGTGAAGGAGACGGGTTCGCATCACTCGCTTGCGAGCACCCTGCGAATCCGAGATTTCTTCTACACGGTGTGAATTATATACTGCATATATCATGTTGTTTATTTGATTACAGGTTGCAAGTACATGACATCGACTCCACCTGGTTCCACAGGTTTGAGCATGTCGATCCAACGGTTAAGTTGAATGGGAGATAGTAGCTTGGTAACATGTGTCAGGTCTACACCCTAGCCTTATTGTGTCGTCCGTTCTGATGATTGAGTCATGTTGTATCTTATTGGATGTTATGTTATGTTTTGAAATGTGTTGAACCTTTAAATAGTTCTTTTGAAAATTGCATTGGCTGGAAGAAATGTTTATTTTATATTATTTTAATGTTATGCTCATTGGTTATATCTATAATGATTATTGAAATTAAACTTAAATTATTTATTTAATTAAATTTAAATCTCAAGGGGTTAAATTTAATTATTAAATAATTGTAAGTAGGTTTATTAAAGTTGAATTATTTAATTTATTAAATTTAAATCTCAAGAGAGTGAATTTAATTATTAAATAATTGAAAGTGTGTTAGTTTAGTTAAAGTATTTATTTAATTAAATTTAAATCCCAAGGGATTAAATTTAATTAATAAATAATTGTAAGTTAATTAAAGTTAAATTGTTTATTTAATTAAATTTAAATCTCAAGTGATTGAATTTAGTTATTAGATAATTTAATAATAATTAAGTTAGTGTGTTTGATTGTTAAATTAAATTAAATCAAAAAGAGAATTATGAGAAATTGAAATTTTACTTTAAAGTCAAATTAGGGCTTTTTCAAATAAAAGAGAAAATGAAATTAACATGTAATTTCAATTCTTGCATTTGAAAGTGAATTAGGGTTACATTAGGTTATTTTGGAATTGTTGTTTTATAAGTTTAGGGCAGAAAAATTTGGGGATTCTTCTTGCTTCATTTTTTTTGACAGGCAGGAAATTTGTTGGAGAAATTTTGATGAAAGTTTAGGAAATTATTTTCTGGTTGAGGAATTAAATTGAAAAGGGAGAGAAATTCTATGAAGAAGGTGGAGCTAGTAGATTGAAGCTTGCTGGAAATTTCTTGGCATTGTGGGAAAAGAATTGTGAAGAGCTCAAAGGAAAGTCTGCATCAATAAACTTGGTGACTGCAAATAACCAGGTTTTCTTTTATTTTCTTGTTTTATTGCTCTTAGTTTAACCTATTTTGTTTAAATGAGAAGAAATTTGTAAATGGGGAATTTTCTGGAAACCCTAGGTTAAACTCCAATAGTTGATATTCAGATTTATTTGTTTTTAAAATGCAAACCCTTTTAGAAAATGGGGGAAGAGAAAACCAGGTCATTGTTTCAATCTTCTTGTGTTTAGAATTTTTGAAAACACAAAGGAAAGGGAATGGTTTCATTTGTTATTCTGAATTTAATCTTTGTTTGGAAAGATTCCAATGGTTGCAAAAAAAATTATTTTCTGGTTGTTTATATATTATTTCTTCGATTTCTCTAGCAAAGAAAATTCTGGAAAAAAAAATTACATATATAATAATATACATTGCATATACTATTTTCTGGAAATAATATATGCAATCTATATTATTAGATATATAAAATTTTATATTTTTTTAAAACTAAGTTATGTTGTGTTCGGCCGCCGTACGGACCTGCGTCCATCCGTACCGGCGAATGTTGTTTTTGGAAATTTTTGTTTTATAAAAAAAAATTTCGAAGTTGTGGGGGGGTTCGGCCCCCCATCGGTTGTATTGACTGTGCAGTGGGTACGCAGTACCCACTGGACAGTGCGCCACCCGTACGGGGGACGCACTGTCCAATGAGGACTGTGGCCCCCGTCACTGTACCCGCCACATATGGTAGCCGGCCGCTGTACGAAGCGTACAGTCGGTGCAGGCGGACGTAATGGTCTGCGGACGGTGACAGTACCTATCACGTCCGCATAAACCTTTATTTTAATTTTTGTTTTTTTTAATTTTGTTTATTGAATTTTTTGTTATTTAAAAATTTCCTTTTTTTATGAAATTTTCCATTATGTTATTTTTAATTTAATTTCGTTTTTTAATTTTATTTTAATTTTATTGAATTTAATTTTCAATGTCAATTTTAATTCGGTTTAATTTATTTTTTTATGTATGATATTTAATTAATTTTGTATAATTATATATGTATTATTTGTATATTATATATTTAATTATATATAATATTTAATAGTTATATATATATATATATATTATGAATTTAATTAATATTATATATAAAATTAGTTAACCTTATTAGAATGAACTTTTTATATGGTTGATTTACTGAATCATGAAGAGGGGAGATAATGCTTTTATCGAGTAGTAGGATTATGCATGATGCTTCGTTGTGGAGTTCATAATTAAATGTCTTGTAGAACATGGAAACATCTCCGGTTAAACAAATAAATTATAGTGAAATTATTACTCTCACGATTTGATCCAGTTGAAAAGTTTAAGTTTTTGATGAAGAATTATTGTTCAATATAAAGTATAGAATGGAATAGTTCCTCTTTTGTGAGAAACATTAGATTAGGAACATGGTTTTAGACTAACCAAAAGTAGTATTTTTCATTGCCAATGCATGAGTCCATGATGTATCTTTTATTGAATATTCTGCGAATGATTGTTGAGTAGCTGTGTTGTAAAGTCTTCCAGTTAAATGTGGGTCATTCCCTTGTTAAAATATTGTTTTTATTTCCCTTGGGTAGTGTTACAATTATCTTGTATCCTCCTAGTATTAGAGTGGATTTCTTGTATTGCCTCCTAGGATTGGAGAGAGTTTATTGTTTCAAATTCCGTAGCACTTGAGTAACCCTTGGAGTTAGTTTTGTAGTGTGTTATCCAATTAGAAGAGTGGCTTTTGTTAGGGGCTGGAGCCCAAAGAGGTAAATCGGGAAACCTTCAAAAGTGATTGTAACAACTGAGAACTAAAGTAAATATACTTAGCATATTAGGATGTAGTTCACATTAACCAAGATAAATTAACCTCACTCACAGGCACAAGGGTTTGTTTAGACTTGGGGTGGGTGAGAAGGCCTGGAATGGCAAGATCACTACCTTGTCCTTATGAGAGGTAGTTGATTCCGCTTGATCTAGTATGAGTGCCGGGATTCGGTTGAGGCCACCAGGATTTCCGGAGCCTATGAAGAATGCCCAGAGGATATCTCATGACGAACCTTGCGATGACACTCTGTCTAGGATAACACTGTGTTTTGTTGTGCGTATGTTTTCTTTAGCACACTTGATTATATTATGTCTGGAAGCAATGTAACCATGATTAGAGTTTTGACTTTATTGTGCATATGTGTGGTTGAGTCAGTTTGTATTAGTATGAGTCTGCCTTTGGTTTGAGGTGGTAGGTTTCTCGTCCATGTTACTTGGTTACTATCTCCTAGCATGGGGGGTGGTCCTTCGGGTACCACATGGTTGGGTGGAACATGCACCATAACCGTTGGGTCCCCTAAATCTTCAGTACTTGGTGGCGAGACTTCTTGATGGACATCTCACTTGTATTACTTTTGGATTCTTGTATTTTGTATCTCATAATGTAATGATATTGTTTTACCCCTCTTGTGTATGAGGTGGACCTTGTAATAATCACACTTATGTATTTGTACTCATTCCGAGAATGAGGATTGTAATAGATCCTTTGTAATTGATTTATGTAAATGAATGCTTTACCATATCTCGTTTCTTTCTATGATGAAGAATGTTATTACTTGTGTTATTTACTTTCTATGTATTTTAAATGATATATGTTAATGGGGTTTAAGTAATCTCAGTTATGTAACCCTAGGGGAGGTTGTCAGTTTAGTTGGACATGTGGGTTAATTCACTTCTTTTTAAAAAAAAATTAGTACGCTTGTTTAGTGAATTGAAACTTCCTCTAGGGTTGCGTGGCGGGGCATTACACTTCAGGCATAATTTTTCTAGATTTTTAGGAACATAATGATATACAAAAAAATGAATGGGAGAATTTTTATTGTGAAATAAGGCTTCCATTGGTGTTATATGAGGAATAAAAATATTTTGATCTCTCAGAACAACTCCTAAAGAATTTTCTTAGTGATTTCTTTGAGATTTTCTATTCTCTTAATTTGAGAAACTCGACTCTAGAGTCATTACAATTCAACCTAGTGAGAACTCTTCTAAACTCTAGCTTGTAAATATGGCCCTCCTAGTACCACTTCTATTGATGTGTTTTTCAATCAAATTCAACTCAAATAAAACTCTCATTTGACTTTACCTCTCTTGAAATAAAATTAAATTCTAGAATATAATTCAATTATCCATAGACTTCAATTTTCAGGTCTTGACTTACAAAATAAATCAATAATTCATTTTTGATATTGTTTAACAAAGAGACTTACATGTTTGGAGTCTTAAGAATAGGGTGAATTCATGAAAGATAGACAAATATTTAATATAATTTCAATTGTAAATACATAGATCACAAGTTACTCAAAGGGATTTATAGCTTATCAATAACTTTGATCAATTCTCTCAAAAGATTAAAGAAAATTTAAAAAATTAAGTTTAGAATAAATGTTTATAAATCTAAATTTCTCAAAAATACCGCACAAATATACTCAAAAATTATAAAATAACATCATTAACCAATTTTTTCGTAGAATCATTCACAACTACACATAAAAGATACAAAATTTAAAAGGAATTTCTTCAAATTGAGAAAGAGATCACAATATACCTAAATATTGGAACAATACTATGATATATCAAGATGTTAAAGAATATTTACAAGTAACTTAATATTACAAGCTCGACATGACTCAAATTGATATCCTAATACAAATCTACAAGTATACATGAACACAAATACTAATCTAATTGATAGGAAATCATGGAGGAAGTAAATTATTGATTTTTTCTCCATAATATCCTCATAGGTATCAACAATTTTAAGTCCTATAAATAGAACAATGATGTCCCTTTTATACAAGAAAGGTATCAAAGTTATAAAATAACAACTCATATTACATCAAAAAAATTATTGGCTATAATTTTAAAGGCAAGGGAATATCCCAAAAACATTGACATCTTTCAATTTGAAAGGTGTTGAATATTTTCTTGGTATCAACATCTTTCCTTAAACAAATGGCATATCTTAGATGAATAAAAACATCTACAAATGGTTAGTGAAGACACATCTTCATAAAATCTTAGCACAAAGTAAGTTGGATAGTAAAATTCCACAAGAATAATTGAGACTCCATATTTGAAGAAGATTGGGGAAAAATATTTTCATAACATGTAATAAATCAAAACTTTGCAAGCTTCAATCATATGATACTACCTCACTATCTATTTTTATGATGAATTCTCCTTTCTTTATTTTCTCTCTTTTAACAAATTCTTCGCTAGCAATGAGATATTTATCCATCTCACTCCTATCCTGATCCTGCATGAATTTTCATATGTACCTATAGGATCCATAAGTTAGAGATATTTGAGAATAATTTGTAGCTCTAGATTTGGATTTTCCTAAATATTTATTCATGAAATCTATGACATTTACAACTCGAGTCATAACTTCAGCACCAAAATTATTTTCTTTACCCTTTAACACATTATTGAATATTTTCTTAAATGCGGCTATTAATATATCTTCATCTTGAGCATTATTTATTGGCCCACAATTGACGTTGCACTTAAAGATCGACATGTTAATGCTCGATACAACTACTAGAGTTAACAAATCCATGGGAGGCGGTTAGTCCATGTCATGAATCCCAAGGGGAGTGCTGACCATCCGGCAACAATCTCCCCCTCAATGTTACCGAAGGGGATTCGAACCCGACACGTTTGGCTCTGATACCACCTGTTCACCCACAGTTTCCATTGCACCAAAATATTGACTTGTTAATGCCCGATACAACTGCCAGAGTTAACGGATCCACGGGAGGTGGTTAGTCCATGTCACAAATCCCAAGGGGAGCGCTGACCATCTGCCAACATTATTAGTATCGAATCTTGTTTCCAATACCCATTAATGATGGAAAATTATTTTAATTTTAGATATATTGCTAATTTATTTAACTCTTTCATCTTCTCAATACATTATTTAATTAATTTTTCTTCCCACTTGAGATTTTCAATCTATTTTTTAATCTTTGGGATCTTTTCTTGGGTCAAAATATTTTCTTTTAAATGTAACCAATTACTTAAGCTTTCAAGTGCTACCATTTTGGGCAACTCAAACTTATTTTTCTCTAGCCTTACTTCAAAATCAAGTATCAATTTCTTAATTTTATTTTCCCATTCAATTTCTTCTTTCTACTTTTTTTTCAATCTTGAATGTCTTTTCTCCTTTGGAAACTACTTCTCTCATCCACTCTTTTGTTGTAGTGCTTATATTCTTTATCTTTTCTAAGGAAGTTACTTTCTCTTGAGACAGAAGCTTTAGAATTGTTGGTATATATTCAATATATTGTAATGGTCCAATTAATATCTTTAAATACCCTTGCAATTCAAAAAAAATCTTCTTAATTTCTTATTTCCTTTTATTGTTCTTCTATATCCTAGAGGTAGCAACTTCTACATTGGCTTTTAGTTTTGCAATTTTCTACTTTCTAGTTGAAAATCCTAAGTTTATGGTTGAGATTTGATACTCTCTAAGATTTATTTCATGTTGACCTTGGTCATTACTAGAGTTGCAATTTGTACTATTATAGACCTAGAGGTATCCCTTGTAATAAAGGATAAAACTCTAGCATTTCTTTAAGTCTTAGGAGTATCAAATTTTTGAATTAGGCTTCTTAAATCAATAGAAGCAACTTCAATTTGATCTCTACCTTGTACTTTCTTAGCTATACATGTTAGAGTGTTGGGTTCTTGTTTAGACCTTATTGTTATGACCTCTCAAGCAATCTAGATTAATACTTTCTTTTATCCATGCCAACTTCATATGTATCCTTGTATTGATGAACTTATTGATGTACTTCTTCCGTTATTCAACTATAGAGATATTTACTTCTTGTTGTCCCTTATATTTTTCAATTTGAATTTTAAAATATTCTCTTTATTGGTTTCACATTCCCCTTCAAAATGGGGGTTTATTTATTATACTCCCCAAGTTCCATAAGATCTTGCAAATGAATTTAGTACATAATGATTAAGATGTGGTGGGATAGGATCAACCTCCTCATTTATTTCCTCAACAATGTGTTGAGAAGAAATAATTTCTTGTTGGATTTCTTCAATTTCTTATTAAGATTCAAGCAAGCTATCTTTAGGTTCCTTTTCCTATTCAATATCCTTATCGTTATCCTTTTTAATTGAGGCCTCTTGCTCCATTTATTGCAAAAATGGTGATTCTATTTCTCTACTATTATTAACCTCGCCTATAGCCAACTTTGCATAAATGAAACCCACTATTATGCATTTGATATGCAAAATGGTGAATTTGATGGTAAAGTTGGGCATTTGAAGGTGGTTTGGCACATTTGAATAAAAGAGTTGCATATGATTCAACTAGTTCATATATGATTTGGTGCATCAAAAGATAGATTGGTGTGTTTGAAAATCAGATTGCATATGATTGTCAAAATGGTGCATTTGACATAAAGTGTCCCATATGATTGAAATTCGGCACTTTTTATTTTAGGGCTAGTTGACTAAGGTTTTTTTCTTAATCTTTTGATATGATTGAAATTACGTGTGGTATTTTTGTAGGTTGTTTAGATCTTATCATGTCTAGAAAGTGACATCATATTATGCTATAGTTGAATTTTAGACTAGATGATTTGGACCATGCATTTCTTATTGTCGTTGGATTGTGGCACATCAAGTATATGCCAAAGATTCATACTCACAAGATGATGATGGTAGTCCTGGTTGAGAGGTGGCATAGGGAGAGATCATCATTAATTCTATCTACTAGAGATATTACCATCACATTAGAGGATGTTTGGATGATCCTTACGATCCCTATCCATGGTGCAAGGGTTTTATATGCCATAAACACTAAAGAGGATGCCTTGGTGAGAATTTTCTTAGATGGATATCAATATCGAGGATGGTGAGATAGAATTTAAGAGATCTATGGGGAGATTTGATGCTCTCCCATTGGTGTTGGCTAGAATTATTGGAGGGGTGTTAGTCCTATATGGAGGTAGAGGGGATTATCTATTGGATGGGGGTAATTTTTGATGTCATTTCTGCATGGGGTCCTTGTGCACTTGAAAACCTATATCATGATATGTACCATGTTTTATATAGACACATTGAAATCTTATCATATGGTGTGACATTGCTCCATGTCTAGGCATTGGAGTATATTATAGTTACCTATACTATGGGTTTGAAAACATGATGTAGCGACATGACATATGATTATATCTATGGGGGTGATTTGACTCATAGGTAGTTAAGAGATCTTAACCACTAGAGGAGAGCCTTGGATGTTCCTGATGTTGAATAGTATAGATAACTAAGAGGGGGGTGAATCGGTTATCTTAAAACAATTTTATTTTCTTTATTTAATCAGGAACAAACTTATAACAATCAAACAATAATTAAATAGATAAAAGCATGAATGCACATAACAGGAAACACAATAAACACCAGAATTTATGTGAAAACCCAAGAAGGGAAAAACCACAGAGAATGCAAATTCTCAATTATAAAGCACCGATTAAGATTATTTTTATGAAGGCTCACTACCAAGTTGCTCATTGTAGGGTGACTCACTGTCAGTGGGCTCATTGCCTAAATGCAAAACAACGGATTACAAAATAGTTTCACTAACAAAAGTGAACTGATGAAGTTGTATATACATATGCATGATTCAATTCTGGTTAAGAGCACATTTTTTATCTACAACAGATCCAATTAAGAATCTTTTGCACACCTTCCTTCCACAACCTTCACACAACTTTTTGCTAAAGCAGATTACTCCTTCCTTTGCACTCTTCTATTTGCTCGCACACATCATACTACTTCCATACATCTATATCTTCAACCAAAAATATTTTCTCTATAATATGCATGTATTCCCGTAGAACCAAATTAAGTCGGCCACATAACATCTTCATAGTCTTCTAAGTCAGACAAACACCATTTGAATTTAGACCACCACAAAACATGTCGGCATGAAAAACAAGCTTGAAATATTCAATAAGACCTTGCATGCTAACACCGAACCCAAAAGATAGGTCACACATAAAGATCTTTTTACCACGTTACCAAGGGACCAAAAATAGGTCATACATAAGATGGTATACTTTGGATTACATGAGGTATATTTTGGAGCCGATGGGAATGCCACAACCAATACCAAATCTTGATCAAAATTCATTTGATGAGAACACCACAACCAAGACCAAATCTTGATCAATATCAATTTCAATACCAACCGGAGAAACATAATCTGTCATACAAAAACTTGTAACATGATACATGCAGTTCCAGATAGCAAGGTTACCTAGAGTAAGATTTAAGTGCAACAACCATCATCAAAATATTAGTCTTCATTGTAATGCATCAACAGAATTCAACACATGTCCCAAAAGGGAATACTGTCATATCTGGATCAAGGATAATCTTCACACAAAGCAACATCATAGCATATGATAGGATAGATCAAGTCTATACATCATCAAGAGCACAACCTTCCGGATCCAAGGTTTTGACATTAATAACAACAATGCTAAATCATCTCAACAAATTCTCAACACTTGATAGCATTATTTGGAGGTCATATCATTTATGTGAGGAAAGGATCAATGATTCCACACATTTAGTATATTGTAGATAACCTAGCTGGTTGACTTGATACATTATTCACATCATTGAGGGATATCTGCTAGAGAAAGATAGACACCATTTATGAGAGGTTCAAGGCCTACCCAATGAGGAGACTATTTTTTCTTCCATGCAATGAGAGATTAGTAAGTGGGATTCAATGTTATCCCTGGACATAGCTCTAAAATATTTTTTGTTGGTGCCCATCTAATAGGTATGGAGTTCAATAGTTAGGGATGCAAGGAATACACTCAATTTTGATAGATGGTGGGAAGCCTTTGATGTAGGAGCATCCCTAGTTGTAAATAAATCCTATATCAACCAAAAACATTCCTTTTCTTGCATTCCAGTCTATAGCTATCTCAATAGTTTATTACATATTTTACCATAGTCATTTCTTAGCTCATGGAGTAGGAATAGTTTCTACGTGAGTTCATCTACATCATATCCATATTTTAGGAAGATTGCATTTGTTTACAAAAAATTATCACTCTCAGAGTTTCAATAGTAGTTCACAGTTACAGAATTTAAGGTCTATCTAGCTCAGGCATATTGTGCAGACCTATTTTGGAGCCTACAGAGCTTAATGGAACATCATACAAATAATTTTGGGTCCAAGGGATCTTTCTTGGAGATCTGCAAGATGTTTCATCTCATGATGGATATCTTCTCATGTTTTAAGTCCAACCTACATGTTTGATCATACATTGGGGTTGTAACCCTTTGAGGCTGAAACATATTATTGTTGGAATTGGAGGATCATATTTAAGATAATTTATAATCATTTGGGAGGTATTTAGATAGTTAGTTAGGATTTCATGATTAGACTTGTTAGACATTTTAAGTTGCACCAATATTGTTGGACTAGAATAATGCCTTTGGCTAATTGTAATGTTGTAATGCCCTTACAATAGGCCTATGAGCCCTTAGTCATTCCACATATAAGGAAAATGATTCATGTAAGACTTCAAGTTGTTGAATTAATAAAGATCTATGTTTTTTGAGTATTTCTTGTGTTGTTTCTTCTATGTTGACTCTAAGTTGCACGGGTGGATAGTCCCTTTTTTAGAACCTTCATCCATGATTGCACCACCCTTTTACCTAAAACACCTAGGTGGAGGAGAATTTATGAGGTAGTAATACAACTAGGTACCATCAACTATGATAGAGTATAGATGGGGGTAATGAATGTGGGAGTGATGAGGGTGATGCAGGTGGGGGATATGGGGGTGGTGCAAGTGGAGATGGAGCCCATGATGGATATGGGGATGGTGGGTAGATGAAAGCATACGGAGGAGATGGAGGTGATGGATATGGGGGACAATTGTGAGGAAATGGTGATGATGGATAAGGAGGAGAGGAGATGTTGGGAGATGGTTTATATGGGTTGGGAGGACGTGACAATGGAGGGGGAGATGGTGAGGATGGAGGGGGAGATGGTGGGGATGGAGGGGGAGATGGTGATGATGATGGAGACATGCCAATGAGATTAGAAGTGTCCTTGTTAGAGTTAGATTAGGCTCATAGGGAGAGGTATGTATATTAAAGAGAGAGGGATAGTCTCATAGTTAAGTTAAGCCAAAGGAAAATAGAGAGAGATAGCCTCTTAATTTTGGTGACACAACAAACTATGAAGAGGGACAACCTATCAATTTTGTTGACTTAGAGGATTATTAGGAGGGACACTAAGATAGATCAACATTTGCAAGTAGATGCAATGAGTGGTAGAGTTGGAGATGGAGTTTCCCTGATACAAATTATGTAGGAGATGAGGAGGCATATAAAGTAGGTCAATATTATAGGACCCTCTATGAGAGGGATGTATTGATAGATAGGAGGGCTCCCAATTTCTCATTGAGGAGTTGGTTGGGGGGTTCATGATTGAATAGATCAAAGGGGAGATTAATGATGAGGTAACCCAAAGGGTTACCACCATAGGAACCAACACAACTAGGATAGTGTCTTGTGGGACAAGTAGCAGCACAAGTAGTAGCACATGGTGTGCAACCAAGGGTAGGTCTTCATTCTCATCCACCCTCACCTAGATAATTAGAGGGTGGTAGCTCATTATAGAGGATCATTTTGTATATTAATGTATATGATGAAATATTTTTTATTATACTTGTGGGCTCTTGTATATATGTATATTCATGACTCTTGGTAGCCCTTTTTACAAACATTGTATATATTGATGATGTATCATGACAAAATTATTTATATATATGGGATGATATTTTTCTATACAAAGTGATGTTATTGATATGATGTTTTCAATATGTGTGTGATGGATATATAAGTGATTTGATGTATGTATTTAATGATGATTTCTATTTGATTATGCTATATCTTGGTTGTATGTATGAAATGATGATTGATATTTTGATGCAATGATATATGATGTGATGAATTATGATGATGATGATGTACTAGATGATGACATGATTTGATGCTTTTTTTTTTTTGTTTATAATTATGCTATGATGACCAATGTGATTATTATACCATGATTTTATGATTGATGGTGTTATATCTTAATAATATTATGTTGATACTAATGATTGTATATATAGGGATGATATGGATTATTTTGTTTGTGTCATGATACTTGGATAAAATGGTTAGTATGATGAGTAGAATAGAAGAAATGATTTTGGATGATGATTGATAAATGAATCGTGTTGATCAAATATCGATAAAATCTATAGCTATTGGAATGATGTGGGATTTTTATTGGAAAATAGGATGGAAAAATCATTTTTATTTTTCTTTTAGTCATGCTAAAAAATGTAGAGAGCAATTATTATTTTGATATAGAAAGTAGATACTATGCACCAAGGTATGAAGAACTAGGGTGGTGTCATATTTAATGCATGGAATTCGAATTTGCAAATAAATAAGATTATCCTTATTCATATCAAAGATACTAAAACCTTGTTTTCATGTGTGAGAGAATAAGACTTAGAGCATGATAGGCCTATACACAACATGTATGCAGAACTTGATATGAAAAGGTGGCTTTTGTGCCAAAAGCTACCTCAATACACACAAGAAAAGTATTTTCTATGGTTTTACTTTAGGAACATCCCACAAAAACAACATAAAAATGAAATGGCCATGCTCCATTATTTGCTTCTCTAGACAGACCAAGATATTGAAAGAATAAGGTTTCTTTGAGAAAGTGATGGAATGAGACAAAAGATAAATAAAAAAGAAAAGAATGACTGAAAAAATATATCACTACCATCATATCTCTTTTCAAAGAAGAATTCTAATCGTTATCCACGATTGTGCCTATTGTAGGAAATATATATTCGTTAAGGATTTGATTGGGATGATGAATTAAATGATTTGTGCAATTGGTATGTAGGTAGTAGGTTGTTTCAGTGATGATCTTAGCTTGCAATTTTTCATGAATGCTCTAGGTTTCAATTTATGTGTCACTTACAATTGTCTACTTTGTCAAAGGTGATTGTGATGAATCTATTATGACACTAGGTGGGATGGATAATACTAGACACTTGTAAATTACCAAGCCATGTTAGGTGTATGAGTGAAAATATGATAGGTAGGTGGATATGGAAGTAGTGTTGAATTTATAATGGAATGGATAAGAACTTGATAGATGGTAGATGGTGCTTACCACACATGGTGCTTGTAAACAATTTATCACCAAGGTACTTTTCTAAAGTGCCATTGAAGTGGTTTTCACTAGAGGATTTTTTTTTTATATTTACTAGTTTTTGGATTTTGCTACACATGATGCCTATAAATAGGTTTTCACCATGGTACTTTCCCAAGGCACCACCGAAGTGGTTTTCATCATTGGATGGATTAATTTTCTTTACTTTTTTAATTTTTTAACCTTAGGATACCTCAAGGGTTAGGCATGAAACTTCTTGAGGTGAGTACTATTGATGGTCTCACCTTTAGGTGTTGCAAGTTGGTAAAACCCTGGCCCATACCCTTTTTTGATGATAAATGATCCCAACCAATTAGGTTCAATTTTTTTCTTGTCTTTATTTATCTGATTCTTCTGATTTTCTTTGAGCACTAGATCACCTACTTCAAAATTTCAGTTCTTGATCCTTATGTTGTAACTATGATGTAGATGATTTTGATAGACCTATAAACAATTTAATGCATGTCATGCCCCAAATTTTACATGACTAACAAAAAATAATCACCATTTTTTTTAGTAGATACACACAAACACCAATAATCATCAACTACACAAAAACATGGAACATACTAATGATAAGGTTAATATTAAATATCTACAATAACATTGAGTTTTAATAATGTTCATATCAGTATTATGATTACCTTTATTTGTTACCATTATTTTTAGTAATTACATTTGTGATCTTTATCAATATTGACACTAATATGATTAGAATAATATTATCTTTAATACTCAACTACTAATTTATTCAACCCAAACCAATTAGTATTGACTTCATTCAAACGATAATATTAATACCATTCATATTATCTATATCCTTCACCAACAATGATATTATTGTGATTGGGAAATCACAAAAATAATATCATTAGTAGATAAAATAATTTTTACTCCTTATTTTACACTTTCATAAAAAATGGTAATAGAATTAACCTTGCAACAATTGACCCTTATGTGAGGACTCAAGCAACATTAAAATTTTAACAGATTTAGTATGCAAAGATGACTAGGTGCTCAAGTCTAAGATCAAAGTGTTGGCAAGAGACACTGCAAATATCATTTGGTGTTGTCTTTGATGGAAACCTAGTTGGTGATTGGATCTGTGCATCATCATTTGATCCTACCGATAGTCAGATTGCAAATAGTTAAGGAAGAATAGAGCATCTGATAGTTTTGGGTTCATCGATTCACATGAAGATTTTATGTTAATATTTTGTGTTGCTTATCCTAGGGAAGATTGATCGATGTATGCTTTGTATTATCCATGAATCTCAGTGCCTCGTATTGATCCATGTGCAGTTAGGAGATCGGGTTGGCTAATTCTCTGCTTTATTAGTTTGGGAGCTGACTTCATGAAAGTATCATCTTGTGGATGTTTGCGAAGTAATTACTTAAGTATTTTTATATTCAAGCATCTTAATTTGTTTGGGTCCTAGCTAAGTTGTGGCCAACCGTTGTCAATGTGCATTAAGGTTTACTCATTATTTGAGCCGACAGTTGTAAATATTGTTGTGTTCTATTGATGTTGACATATGGGTGATTAATTCTTAGTTGTAGATATGTATGAGATCGTTCACATCAATTTTGAGAAGTGTATGAAGTGTGTTGATGCGAATTGCGAATAAGAGCAAAGTTGAAGAGCGATAATGAACAATTTCACTTATGCATAAAGGATTTGTGTTGTGAGTGTGAGAAAAATAGAGCAGAAGTGTAGAATCAGTTTGTAGGATAGAAGATCGAGTATTGAGCCTAACCGGAACTGTAATCAAGCATATGTAGATGCTATTTTCTTAATTCAAACTCTCAGATGGTTTTAATCTAAATTTCTTTGTAAGATAGTGAGTCTTCTTTGAGCAGTGAGCTCTAGGAAATGTTCCTGAATGCAAGTGCATTCCCCATATCGTAAACTTCATTTGAGTATACTCAGATCATATTGTGGATTGTCCATCCATCATAGTTTTTCCCCTAACAGGGTTTCCACGTAAAAATTATTGTGTTATGGTGTTGTGATTTTTCTTCTTGTTCATGCATTTTGGTTGAATGTTACAAGTGCTTTGAAGATAAAGGTTAATAAAGTTAATTTTTGCACAACACTGATTCACCCCCCTTTCGGTGTAGCTTGTTTCCAACAATTGGTATCAGAGCTAGTTCCTCAAAAGAAGTATAACAACTTGGGGAGATCTTGGAAAGTGTTTCAATGGATTCAAATAGTCTTCAACAACAAATTTTGGTGGCCCTAGATGATCCTAATCAGTCAAATTCCAAAGTTCATAAATTACAAGCAAACCTCATGGATCCTGAGAAATTCATTGAGTCTTTGAAAGACAAAATCAATAAATCCAGAGAGAAGAGAAAGGAACTCTATGATCAGATTAAGCAGAATGATAGTAAGAGCATTGAAGATGAACAAATTAGTCAAGCCCTGAAGGAAAAGACAGAAGAATGTGAAAAGATTACCAGAGATAATAAAGTTCTAAAGCATGAAATGGAATCTATCATGATGAGGATGACCAAGGAGATTGAAGAAAGAAAGAAGAATGAAGAGAACCTATCATAGTCTTTGAAAAAAAAATATGAAGTATGCAACCGTTTGGACAATTAATTGGAACAATCTAATAACAATGAGGAAGTACTTGAAAAATAGATTTATGATCTCAGAGATGAACTTGCTACTACAAATGAGTATAAAGAAAAGTTCAAAGTTAGCTCAACCAAGCTTGATGAACTAATTAGCAGTCAGAGGACAAATGGTGACAAGTGGGGTCTTGGATATGAAGAAGGAGAAAGTTCGAGATCAAGACAAAGGAGATTTAAGAAAGGAAATCAAATGAACAAATCTGTAAGGTATCCAGTAATGCAACCTAATGCTCAAAGATTTAATGGATATTGTTTTAGTTGTAATAAATTTGGACACATGGCTTCTCAATGTAGAAGTAGGATGAATCAAAGTGGTCCATCATTCTCAGGTCAATGTTTTAATTGCAATAATTTTGGTCATAATTCAAATGAATGCAAGAATATGATGAACAAATTGCATAGAAATGTTAGATGCTATACATGCAATAGGCTTGGCCGTTCTACTAACAGGTGCAGATCAAAAGAAAATCAGTGGAACAACTAGTCTAGACAGAAAAATGGTGTGTGCTATAACTACAACAAATTTGGTCACATTGCTACATTATGTTGGAAGAGAAGACGTCTAATAAATCAAAGAAGGAACATGCAAAAGGATATTAAGGGAAAAGGAAAAGTCACTACAAATGTGGTCAGGAAGCAAATGTAGAAGAAATGGGTGAAGAAGAGTCCCTCTAATGAAGAAAATGCACCAGCACCAGAACCTACTTCTGGTAGTTCATCCGGGAATTAGTTTAAGGCCTTTGGCCTAGGGGGAGCTGTCAAGAAAAATCTCTTAACCCCCTAACTAGTAACTAACACCAGAATATGAATAAGTTCAGTAAGTGCATAGATGTTCTACAGATGTTGTTGAACCTATTAGAGAAAGTATTATGCAATGTTGGAGGTACGTAGAAGATTTATCTATCACAATGCATGAAAATAGTGTAACCGGATAAATTAGGGTAAAAGCATTTATTGTGAGAAAAGGGTTAGGCATGCGAGTGATAATAGGTCATTTCTATCTTTCATTTGTCACTTTGCATTTTGAAGAAAATAAGTTTGGAGAGCTCTAAGGTGAATCTTGGTGAGTTGAGACGAAATTAAAGTGCAAAGAAGCTTTCAACAATCAAACTATGATCTGACAGAAAGATATTTATCAGAAAAACCCTTTGAACTTGTGAATTGGTGATAATGTATACTCCATTGGTAGTTGAAGTTAAGGACAGACCTCGTCCCAAATTTAAATGGAATCCTTACAAGTCAGTTGAGACCGACCCGTTAGGAGATTTTTCATCTATTTCGTACGGTGTGTTACACACAGAAGATATTAGGGCTTATATTCATGCTAATATTGAAGAGATGGGAAGCTCACAACTGTTGAAATTTTATAATAATTACATTATAGGGGAAGATTTTTGTGTGAAGCTGGAATATAAAACCCTAGAAGAAAATAAATTTACACAAATTGTTAATTTCCCATCTTTGAAGAGTCTGAATGGGTTTGTTACATCTTGAGTTGAGTTCATGATGAATTCATGTGGCTAAGCATACCCTTCAAAATTAAAAATGAGGCTATCAGTGTTTTAACAGGTCTAAATTCTTCTGGTGGATTACCGATTTTGAAATCAATGAAGAATCAAACGGTCACTGATGCAATAGGTTCTAAGTATGACATAAGAGTAATGATAATTGATGACATTGTTGATATAGATGTTAAATTTGCATCTATGGTTATTGGGTACAAAATCTATCATTCCAATCGAGACAACTCTGTGTCCAATACAACCATTTATGCAGCCTATCAGATGGTAAAGGAAAATGCAAACTATGATCTTTGTGAATTGCTAAGAAGTCAGCTAATGAAAAATATTAGGAAGATCAAGAAGGATAAGAAAAAAAAAATTATGGTAACTTGTTATTATGCTTATTCTTTTACTTCATGGATGAGGCTCTATGATTTAGAAAGGTTCATTGGCAAAAAGACAAATCGGTAGCTGCTCAGATCAGATATCTCTTTCATAGATTTGCAGACATTAAGACAAAGAATGCAACTATCTAGGGATATTTCAAAAGTTTTCAGAGTATGATTCAAACAATAGAGAGGATTCCCATTTCCAATGTAGAGAAATATAAGGATACAACTTGCTTTATGGTAGATATTGATCAATGCATGATGGAAGTCATTGATCCCAAAAAAATTTGGATCATGTCGATGGGATATGAAGTTGAGGAGCACATTATAGAAATGTATGAAGAACATTTACTAAGCAAGCCTCTAGATCCATTAGAAGAGAGATTTGTTACTTATGTTGAAAAGAATATGCAGGTACACAATGTACTCAAAAAACCTGTGATAGTTAAAAGAGTTAGAAAAGAGGTGGAAGTCTTCGCAAAAAGTATGGGCATACTGGAAAAAAAATTAAAAGAAGCTAGAAGGAAAAGAGAAGAAGCTCAAGCAAAAAAAGAGACAGTAAAAATTGAATTTGTTGTTCCGATAGCACCATTTTCCCGAGCTAGGTCAGCTAGAAGCTCTGCATCCCTATTTTCCCCTACAACAAATCCAATCTCTATGAAAATTCAATCTAAGGGATCCGATAAGGAAGGAAAAAGGAAGAAAGATAAAAGAAAGAGTCTATATAGTAGTTTCTAAGGATGAAGAAATAGAGTCTGATGAAGGAGTTAGAGAAATCAACTATCAAGGCACCAAGGCATCAACAGTTACTAAAATAAAGCCTTTCGGTGGAGATGACCAAGTAAAGAAGAAGGCAAAAATTGACCAAACAAGTATGTTAGTGGAAGAAGTTGAAAAGGCTTTGGTTAAGGATGAGAATCTCAATCCACTTTGCAAATGGTATTAATCTTTTGGTAAGTCTGATTAGACAATTCTTGAGGAGGCAACAATAAAACATTTGAATATTTTTAATAAAGTTTTGATTGAAATAATGCCTAATTTACCTAAAATCTTATATGACATTTTGGAGATGAGGAGAGTTAATGCCAGATCAGAAGAAGAGTAGATGAGAGAAAGAATTCTTGCTGAATTGTGTCCAGTAGTATCTATGGAAGAAATGAAGTCAATACTGAATAAAGCCAAGAAATAATTCAAAAGTAAAACAAGAGTGAATAAGCTGATGATTGGTCAAACCAAAGAAGTCGCTAAAGAGACTGAAAAAATTCTGATAAAAGTTTTGTTAAGCAGCAAAATTGATGTTGTACCTGAAGGAACTCATGATGTTTCATCTGGTCCAGGAGAAAAAGAAGAAGAGAAACAAGATGCAGTTGAGGATATTCATATCCCTCCTAAAGTGGACAATGAAAAAATACCTATGAAAATTGAAGTTCCGGAAAGTGTATCAGTTGAGAAAGTGGAGATCCTTGAAGATAAGTCAGAACCTGCAACTGAGGAAGCAATGGTTGAAGAGAAGAAAGTTGATGTAAAGGCAATTCCAGTAGAAGCAAGAGACATTGCAGAGGCAATGAAGAAATTTTTGGTAGAACAAAAATAAGAGTTTGATCCTAAATTGATTGAGGGTCCGATCGACCTATCTACCTTCAGTCCAATTTAGAAAATGAAAGTAGGATCATTCGCCTAAGAAAAAGATAGAGAAGAACTGTTGAAGTCCCACATTCAGGAAAGTGAACTTCTAAATCTTGCATTTGGAGTCCTGAAAAGATAATTTCCACTCATGTGAAAGATCTGACCGGTTCCTCCCCCAGTGACCTAAAGAAGCTCATAAACTCTGTAAGTACTCACTTTGAGTCACTTGAGAAATCAGCTATGATTAAAGTTCAAAAGGAACTTGATGCCAAAAGATTAAATGGATTAAAGGAAATGATAACAAAAGATAAAACTTTGCTAGCCACCTATGTGCTAAATATCCAAATCGCTCTTTCTAAAGGTGGGAAGATTTATAAATCATGTTTGTCTTTTTCAAAATTCACTAAAGTCAATGAAAAGAAGGCTAAGGATTTGGAAAAACAATTAGCTACTATTTCTGAAGTGTTTGATCCTTTAACTAGTAGTGTTGGAAAGTTAGAAGGAGAAGTGATATCTTTGCTTAACAAAATAAAGAGCTTAAAGCATGAAAATGACAAAATTGTTGCAAGAGCATGTGAACTTAGAGGTCTAATTGGCCCAAAAATAGAAATTATGTCAAGTGCATTAAAAGAAGTTGAAGATGCTAAGGTAGTTGGTGATCCAGTAAACTTGGAGTCTGTAGAGACACAATCCTACTTGGTTTTTGGACACATAACAATCTTGGAAAGTCTCAAAAGGGTTTGGGACATGAATTTGATTGTGCTAAAGAAATATTTTTCAAATATTTTAAATTTTATGCAAGTTGAAGAAGTTTGTTTGTGCATAAGCAATTTTTTCATAATAGTTTTTATTTATTTTCTTCATATGGATTCCTGCCTTTTCCATTGATGTCAAAGGGGGAGAGTAATAGAGTAAAAAATGCATTATCATCTCAGGGGGAGAATTGTATTTTGGAGAAGAGTTTGGTTTTTGAAATTTTGGCAATGTAATTGATGTTGGTACTGATTCGACACTTAGAAATTTTTTTGCTAAGTGTTACCATCAATTCCAAAGGGGGAGATTGTTGGAAAGAGACACTATGAATATCATTTTGTGTTTTCATTGATGGCAACCCCAATTAGTGATTGGATCTACACATCATCATTTGATTCTATCGATAGTCGGATTGCAAACAGTTAAGGAAGAACAGAGCATCCAACAGTTTTGGATTCATTGATTTTTTGTTGTGTATCCTAGGGAAGATTGATCAATGTGTTCTTTGTGTTATCCATCAATCTGAGTGCCTCGTATTGATCCATGTGCAAGTTAGGAGATCCAGTTGGCTAATTCTCTGCTTTAGCAGTACTACAGCCGACTTTGTGAATGTCTCATGTTGCAGATGTTTGGGAAGTAATTACTTAAGTATTTTTATGTCCGAGCATCTTTGTTTGGGTCCTAGCTAAGTTGTGGCTGACCATTGTGGATGTGCATTAAGGTTTACTCATGATTTGGGCTAACAGTTGTAAATATTGTTGTGTTCTATTAATGTCGACATATGGGTGATTAATTCTTAGTTTTGGATATATATATGAGATTGTTCACATCATTTTTGAGAAGTGTATGAAGAGTGTTGATACGAATTGTGAATAAGAGCAGAGCAGAAGAGCGATAATGCATAGTTTCACTTGTGCATAAAGGATTTGTGTTGCGAGTGTGAGCAGAACAGAGCAGAAGTGCATAATCAGTCTGTAGGATAGAAGATCAAGTATTGAGCCTAACCTGAACTATAATCAAGCATATGTAGATGCTATTTTCTTAGTTCAAACTCTCAGATGGTTTTAATCTAAATTTATTTGTAAGACAATGAGTCTTCTTTGAGCAGTGAGCTCTAGGAAATGCGCCTGAATGCAAGTGCATTCCCCATATTTTAAACTTCATTTGAGTATACTCAGATCATATTGTGGATTGGTCATCCATCGTGGTTTTTCCCCTAGCAGGGTTTCCACATAAAAATTCTTGGGTTATGGTGTTGTGATTGTTTTCTTCTTGTTCATGCATTTTGGTTGAATGTTACAAGTGCTTTGAAGATAAAGGTTAATAAAGTTATTTTTTGCACAACACTGATTCACCCCCCCTCTTAGTGTAGCTTGTTTCCAACACAAAGATGATATTATCACAACTCAAGCACTAGAACCTACTAATTCCTTTCACCCCAAAACCTATCAATCATAATTAATTGTCAAGATATACTTGAACTTCAACTATATATATATATTGATATAAAAAACTAGACAAGAAGGATAATGATAAGGAAATTTCCTTGTGTGTGGTACACATGTATTTTCAACATTAGCAATTTAGTACAGTAGTTTTGGTAGGTTAAAGTAGTATAATAAATATTGTATACTAATCAATGTTACCTAGACTTGTTTGAACTTACTTCAAATCTTCAAGTTCATTCATGTTATCAAATTATCAAGGAATTCTTTGAAACTTAGATATCAAATGATTGTTACAATATAAGAATATAAAAGAGAATGTTGACCTAATATCTTTGAATAATGTCAACTCAACTAGAGAAAACAACCAAGATTATTCAATGACTACCACTTGATAATTATGTTTAGTGATGCTAAATAAAAAGAATATGGTTCCAAGGTGATTGAAGTCAATTTATTAACAAGAATAATTTCATGAAAAATCATGTCATTTATTACTTTTAAATAGTAACTAAGTGTACTTAAATAAATGATAATCTCCAACCTAATTGTGGACTAATTTTACTAGATACGTAAATCACTATTTATGAAATATTCATAAATTACATGATCAAGCATAACATACACTGTATTAATAATCCAATTATAATAGATTTATATCTCTTCAGGTTTATAGTTGATACAATCTATGTAATTATCTATTATAGTCTATTAATATATTTACAAGCATCTTGCCTTTTGCTGAAAGAAAAAATAATCACGAAGACACTTAACACACAAGGATATGAAATATTGATTATTGTAATTCATTAATCCAAGATGATCTATTAAGGTAGATTTATATTGCATAATTATTTCTTATTCAATTAATAAAGACAATATTTCTAGCCATTATTCAAACTCAACTTTGATTTATTTAAGTTTCATAAGATATTAAGTTTGCTTAATTGTAACCAACCTGCAACTACCTGGCCATTCTTAAAGAACTAAACTACTTTCCCTTCAATGGTTTCCCACTTGATGTCCATAACCTTTTTTTTAAGATTTAAATTTTCTTCTTCCAAGATTGGGCACCTCAAATTTATCATACTTTATTATCTTCTTGATATTGTAGGTTTTCGAATACAGTGGGTTTTAAAAGTTGGAAGTTTTTAGATGCTAATAATATGTGAAAGAAAAAATAAAATATTATTTCCCTTCCTTTGAAGCTCAATAAACCAATATATAGTTTTTTTTCCTTCTTCTTTTACATACATCTTTATATCTCAATTTCCCTTTATTTACTCAAAAAATTAGACCATCAAATCTAGCATAAACAGAGGATTTGTAGTCGACATTCATGGAGTCTAAAAAATGCAACACATGAAGGTTTTCTTTTAACAATTTTTTTTGTTAGAAAGGAGAGAAACTTGGAGGAGGGAAAGGGCCTCCCCTTGGGGTCTACGATCCCCCGAAGGCTACTCCATTGAGCACCATTGTGGCTTACACATAAACAACACATCCTCACAAGGAAGCAATATCCAAATGTTCATCTAATCTCACAGACTTATAAAAATTAGTATCTAACTCACAATTTACTACACATAGACAATAAATATTCATAGAAATATACTAAAATTAAAAAAATTGATCCTTCTATTATGATCGACTCTCACTCATGCATCACAATGCAAGTGGGAACAAAATTTCAGACCCTTGCAATATCCAATGAAGGGATATTTAAATTTTTTACATCATAATGGTTGGGATTTCTTGGAAATTGATTCTTGTAAACCAACCGTCGTCTGGCCAAATAAAAGGTTGACCAGAAACTAACTAATCCTTGTCAGATTATGACAACATGGTCATTAATTTCTATTTCTAAGGATAGTTATGATTACATCCCCATTTTATGATTGCTAAGATAAGAGAATGAATCATCGCTTGATGTAAGTAAGTCGCATGACCTACTCTCGTATAAAATTTCCACCACCTTCAATTTTTCATGGTTGTTGGAAAGCCACCTAGGATTTATTTAAATGTAGAGGATTTCGTTGATGTCTATATCTCATTCATTAAATTCCCATCACATCACCTTGTTGAGTTCATTGATTTTGAGGCAATATGGATGTACTTTCAGCATTAATTTCCTCCAAGTAGACTCTTCTAGCTTTCTCTCTCTCCTCTATAAATCAACTTTATCACTATCTATTTTCACAACTTCAAGTATGTCAAGCACATCGAGTGATAGAGCTCTAGAGATTAGAGGCAATTTTCTTGTTACTGATGGGGTCGAGTGTAGCGTCATTCATAGGTTGGTCATATAACAACTTAGGGAAATCTTCCTAATCTGTAGTGATGTGAAGGAGGAATTAATTTATAAGATTATTGGCAAGCACTTTATGTCCTGGGTGTATGCTCACAATTCTAGTTTCCGATATTTCAAGCATTTGATTTGACCATGATATCTATTGTGCATTGAAGACACCCTAATAGGCCTTTTTTTTCATCTGAGTGTTGGCTTGGTTGGTGATGTAATCTACATTGCATCTTCACTACACAACGAGCTAGCTAGTCAAGCAGTTTCCCTACTATGTGTTGGACTAGAGCGTAATAACATGGAGACTTTTTCCCACTTCATGGAGTTCAATGAGAACCTTTTTTCCCCTGCATAGATAGAGTGTATGCAATAAGTTATCGAGTCCATCAAATTCCTCATCTTTACTCTTTGTGCCTAATACCCCTTGTGCTAATGAATCCTTATTTTTTTCGAATGATGTAATATAGACATTTTACAACAAATATATAAATAAATATATCTATCTTTTTGGCTTTCAAAATGCTCTGTATTATGGGAATGTCCTAAAAATATTCTATTTTTCTTTATGTTCACTTCTTATAATATTTTCACTTTATGCTCATGGTGAATGACTTTAGTTCTCATGAATGAATTCTTTATTTCTGTAAGTAACTTCTCATTCTATAAACATTTCACTATTAATGAAGCAATATTCACCCTTAAATGCACTAGTTGTCTATTTATGGGTAGGTTTTTGAAATACCTCAATGCCTACCTTAGTTATGAAAATATGCTCATATGCCACCTTGTTGACAACTTTAGAACACCTTAATTTTCTCATCAACCCCTTTTTACTTTTACAAATAACACTTTAGAGAAATAACCACAACTTAATTTGAAAACCACGGTGGGAATGAAGGAGTTTTGGGAACCCTGTTGGGAATCAAAAAATGTTTCAAAACTTTTTGAAGCATTTCCAAGGCTCTTAATTGCTTTGATCTTCACCCATCCAATTCCATTTTTTGGTCACATTTTCATTTCAACAATTGCTTGAATGACTAACAACTTTCCACAAAGACTAGCACATAGACTTTAAATATTTAGCTTGGTGGGTGAGAAAGAGGTTTCAAAACCATTTCGATGATCGATATAGGTTCATGAAATTTTTTAAAGACTGACAAAATTAACCCTTCGATTTGGCTAAGTAATCAGTGAGGTTTTTCTTTGTTTTAAAAATGATGACTAAAGTGGCGGTAACAAATAGCTCTGATTGGGGATGAGGACTTTAAAGGACAAAGATATGAACCTAGAATCAAAATTTGTACAACAGTCCCTTATACATTGGGTAATAGAGTCACAATCATGTATTAAAGGACCACAAACACCAAAAATGGGACACACCACAAAACAGGCCAAAACCCAAAATTAGAAGGACAAAAGAAAAGAAAACTTATTTACAAGGTAGGGGACACGTACCAACTATACAAACCAAAATCTATTATACATAGTCATTTATAGGATGAGGAAACTATGACCCACAATAGCTAAGAGAGGCACATGGCCTATGTCCTAATTACACATTTAAAATTTGTAACTGAAAATAGAAAGGACTTACATAGTGAGGAGTTTCTTGCACCATTCCTCCACATGCCTAGATTAGCTTCTAAATGAAAAGGTACCAATTCATATCTATAGCCAATTCTCTGGTTAAATCAACCTTCAAGGGGGTCATCCAAGTTATTGAAACAGATAGAAAAGAATTTATCAGGAGCCAATCATTCGACGAGGAGGAAACACACACCACTTCATTCCTTCTATTCAATGCAGCCACCTCATCACTTAGAACAATCTCTACAAGGACCAAGGGCTCGTATGCGTTTCCAGGATTACTCACTCCTCCTTCCAACCTATAGAAAAATGTGGCCTTTGTTAGGATTTTTTGTTTGGTGATAAACTCTGACATCTCTTTTGTAAGAGAACTTTACAATATGAGATTCTTCTCGATACATATTCCTTCTCCCATTTTCCTTTCTTTTTGTATTTCAACTTTAGGAGTAGGATTTTCTTCTCCTTTTTTGTACTCCAGAGTGAGAGGATGTGGAATTTCAAGATTTTTTGCATCATTTTTATCATTTCCTTTTTCATCCCAAGTTGTTTTAATAGATTGTCTAGAAGATACTGTAATGACCCAAACCTCAGGATCAGGTGGTTGCCCAATGTTCATTTGTGTCAAGGTAGCAGGACCTGTATCACTATGGTAAGGAAGATCTTCTTCATCCTCTAAGCTATTATAATCTTCATCTCCTGGTCTCGAGAGTTCAACATAAATTTTTTTATCGTTTCCTACTCTAAAAGTATCTAAGAATTCTCCCTAATGTGGTATGATCATGTTCGAAGAATTGGTCCTAGGAAATTCATCACTTCTTAGAACCATGAGAACCTCCCTCAAAATAAGGTTTGAACCTAGGGAAGATTCATCTTTTAGATGTTCATGATGTCTTGTCAAATCATCCTCTATTTTTATGGCCTCAGCCTTACTACTTCAAAATCAACTATGCCTCTTCTCCTTAGAACAAAATGAATTTCAAGAGATAGTGCATGCATGAAGGCGGCCACCAAATTGGATTGGGTGGGCCTATTGGAGCATAATTTTTTTTCCAATATTTTGGTGAATCTAGCTATCAATAAATCTTCTAACATCTTCAGCTTCATTTTTTTATATATTGAAAAGAGATCTCAAAAGTGGTACTGCATCGACTACTATCTTGAATCTCTTGGTAAACCTATCTCTTATAGAGTTCTAATCAGTAATGTACCCATCATCGAGCCATCTGAACCATTTTTTTGCTTGACCTTCTAAAGATGTGACAAAGAGTTAGACAACCACATTTTCTTCAATAATTTTGGAGATATCACACATAGCAGAAAAGACATGTATATGATCTTTAGGATCTTGCAAGCCTTCCCCAATGAAGGTTGGGAAATTTTCCCTTGATCCTTCAAGAAGAGGAGAATAAATTGATAACACTAGGGGTTCAAAATTGTCTCTCCATGTTTGTGACAAAGAAGAATCCATCAGAAAGAATTGTGAATTAGGAGGAAGGGTAATTTTAATAGAGTCACAAATCTCTTAAGAATAGATAATATCTAGATTCCAATCAATTTTTCGATGGTTCTCTTTGGCCTAGTGGTAAGTTTTGATTTTGGTTAGGTCGAGGTGGTGAGTCAGGATAATGCACAATCTCAATCCTTGGAAACCTCTCAACCACAGGTCTTGGTAGGCATTGTGCATGTTCTTATTCTTCTTTAAGAATAAAGCTTAATCTCATATACTTCGTCGTGCATCTTTGGCACTACCACACAAGAGTGTTCAATTGAGATATGATGTCTTCTTTTTTTGATGTAACCAAATCTAAACCTGGTTGAAAAACAAGAAATATGTTCTCATGTGGCAACACCATATTTGCTCATGATATGGATAAGACAACTATGAAAGTCTTCACACAATTTCCCCAATAGAGTCACCAAAAATATATTGGTGAAAAGATTTGTTCTTTATATGATTAAACACAAAATGACTCTATAATGCCCTAAGAAGGAAAAATATATCAACAACTATTGGAGAGATCATCATTTCATTGGTGATCTTCCTTTGAATTTTAATTGAGGTACAACTTCATCTTCTAATATAATTTTTATATTTTGAAAAGATATGAAAGTGGGGTATGCTTTTGACCAGAAAGAAGGAAAGGAAAAACTAACATCTACTCATAGCCATGAAATAGATGCAAAGGAAAATTCTTATAAAACTAAAGAAACTAACTTCAATGCTAAAAATGGAGTGGACAACAATTAATATCGTAGCTCATAAACTAGACTATCAAAGCTTACTGAATCAATTCAATACAATCTTAACATTTGTTGCAAATAGATGAATCAAATACCACTGAGCAACACATCCTCATGGGTGATGCAGTGCAAAGGGTCCACCAAACTCTCATGAATACAAATTTCACAATTAGGGACTCAATCCCTTTTGTTTCTTCAATTTTACAAGGGAACTTCTCACTAAAATGACTTCAGACAGGAAAAATTCGGGTATCCAACTTTCTTGACCCAAACAGGACTATCATGACCTTCACATGGATCTTCTTAGGCATCTAAAAAGATTAATACCCTTGGCCATACTCAACTTGACTGACCTCAACACTTCTTTCTTGTCCTTGCAACTAGGGCTCACCTTTCCTTCACAAATTCTTGATTCAAAGCCACCAAATTGAGAACGAAACTCAAACCACTTATTAATTCCACAAAACACCTTGGACAACATTAGAATGAAAGACTCAAACCCTATTACAAACTTTACATCTCAAATAAGAGAACTCCTTAAAGTAGACAGTCATAACCAACAACTAGTCCCATTTAAGCCACCAAACTTAACAACCCAAAACTTCATGCCCATTCTCTTTCAAGGACACCACAAACATATTCAATAACACTTGTTCAATCCAATTACACCATCTCCCACACTTAACTCATATCCTTTTATAAGACAATTTTCCTAAGCCTTCATTTTGTCACCAAATTAGGACTATCAAAAGACAGGACAATCAATAAAAGAATGGCTTCAAACTTAAAAGGTCACCAACCCTAACTTGAAAAAGTTCACAATTTACCATACACATTTTAAAAAAAAATTTATAAAAAGAGGACACTAAATACACAAACAAAATGCTTAAAATCTTCACTGTCCCCTTTTTACCAGTTTGTACAGAGAATTTACAGACTTAGGGCATCAAAGAATCAACCCCATACCTCCACCTTCGACTCTCCAACTTTGGAATCTCTTAATGGACATAACAATCTTCCCTTGCACCAATTTCTAGAAGATTTCAATAGTGGAAATAAGAGAAACATATTTTTTACTACACATTGCATACCCTAAATCAAGGTTTTACTCGCTTGGACAGAATTACTCATAACTCACACAAATCTTAATCAATTTTAATGAAACTAGGTAAAAATTAAAGAAGATTCATAGTGATATCATTTAAAATGGATGAGGATTAGATTCAACACAAAAAAAGGTCATACAATGGCCTGAAAACCAAGAAAATGTAGGAATTTAACTGAAAACAACATTTTTCATTGAACTTTCATCTATACATTCATTTTCCCAGCCTTCCTCAAAATGCGTGAGGCTACAACATACCTTTATAAATCCAATCCAAAACCTAAAACTAAATCTACAACTACCTGATCCTTGATCTTCCTCTATTTATCATTTTTTGCATTTTTGCAATATTGACATGACAACAATTAGGCAATTCTTGCAATTTTTTATATTAATGCCTAATGACTCCAAAATGCTTAACTATGACCTATTCTATGTCTAATGTGGCCATTTAGACCTTATTACAACATTTGATCAACATTTTTGATTCAAAAACTTGAAGTTGCCTCCTTGAGGCATGCTCTGCTAGGGTGCACCTACACCAACAGGGAAGGAATATCCAAATGTTCATCTAAGCTCAAAGACTTATTCATAAACATTAGTATCTAACTCACAATTTACTGCACACAAACAATAAACATTTATAGAAATATATTAAAACTACAAAATTTGATACTTCTATTATGATCGATTCTCACTAATGCATCACATTGCAAGGGGAACCAAAATTTCAGACTGTTGCAATATACAATGAAGGTATATTTAATTTTTTTACATCATAATAGTTGGTATTTCTTGGAAATTGATTCCCTTAAACCAACCATTGTTTGGCTAAATAAAAGGTTGGCCAGAAACTGACTAATCCCTGTTAGTTTATCACAACACAATCATTAATTTCTATTTTAAGGATGGTTATGATTACATCCCCATTTTCTGATTGATAGGACAAGAGAATGAATCATCACTTGAATTAAGCAAGCCATGTGGCCTACTCTCATGTGAAATGTTTGTCACCTTCAAGTTTTGGTGACTGTTGACAAGCCACCTAGGATTGCTTATGTGCAATTTCTTTAAATGTAGAGGATTTCTTTGATGTCTTTATCTCATTCACTAAATTCCCATCACATCACCTTATCGATTTCATTGATTTTGAGGCAATTTAGATGTACTTTTAACATTAATTTCCTTCAAATGGATTGTTCTATCTTTCTCTCTCTCCTCTATAAATCAAATTCATCACTATTTATTTGCACAATGTTAATTTCTGCTTCAAGCATGTCAAGCACATCAAGTGATGGAGCTCTAGAGGTTAGAGGTGATTTTCTAGCTATTAATGGGGTCAAGTGCAACACCATTCATAGGTTGTTCATAGAACAACTTAGGAAAATCTTCCTAATCTGTAATGATGTGGAGGAGGAATTAATTCATAAGATTATTGGTAAACACTTTATGTCATAGGCACATGTTCACAATTCCAGTCTACTCGAGTGATTCCTGTACAACATTGTGCACACCTCTAAGAGTTTTGAATAAGGGTTATGAGATGTTGAGCATCTAGTTTGACCACAATATCTATTATGTGTTGAAGATTCCCTAAGAGGCCTTTCTATTCATCCGAGTGTGAGCTTGGTTGGTGATGTAATCTACATTGAATCTTCACTACACAACAAGTGAGGTGGTCAAGTAGTTGCCTTGCTCCATGTTGAACTGGAGCACAATAACATGGAGACTTTTTCCCACTTTGTGGAGTTCAACAAGAACCTTTTCTCCTCTACATAGATAGAGTATATGTAAGAATTTATCGAGGCCATCAGAGTCCTCATCATTACTCTCTATGCTTCATACCCCTTGTGCTACTGAATCCTTCATCTTTTGTAATGATTTAATACACACTTTTTATAAAAAGTATATAAATAAATAAATATCTATCTTTTTGGCTTTTAAAATGCTTTGTATTATGGGAGTATCTTGGGAATCTTCTATTTGTCTTTATGTTCACTAATTATAATCTTTTCAATTTATGCTCATGGTGAATGAATTTAGTTCTCATGAATGAAATCTTTATTTCTGCAAGTAACTTCTCTTTCTACAGACATTTTATTGTTAATGAAGCAATATTCAACCTTGAATGTACTGGTTATCTATTTTTAGGTAGGTTCTTGAAATACTTCAAATTCCACCTTAGTTATGAAAACCTGCTCATATTCTACCTTGTTGAATAACTTTAGAACACCTTAATCTAATCATCAACCCCTTTTTACTTTTACAAATAACAATTAGGGAAAAACCCACAACTTAATTTGAAAACCATGGAAGGAATGAAGGAGTTTTGGGAACCCTGTTGAGAACCAACAAAGGTTTCAAAACTTCCTGAAGCACCACCAAGGCTCTTAATTGCTTCAATATTCACTCATCTAATTCCCTTTTTCGATCACATAGTCATTTTGAGAACCACTTGATTGACTAACAACTTGACACAAAGACCAACACGTAGACTTTAAAGATTAATCGTTTTGGGTGAGAAAGAGGTTTCAAAACCATGTCAGTGACCGATATAGGTTCAAAAACTTGCTTAAATACTAATGAAAGTAACCCTTCAATTTGGCTAAGTACTCAGTGATATTTTTCTTTGTTTTAAAAATGGTGAATAAAGTGATGGAAACACATTCTCAATTGGCTCCCTTAAAGGAGTGTACTTTTATCTAGTGTTGGTATTTGGTCTTGGTGGTCCCTTTGTGGGATTCATATTTTGGTTGTTTTTTTTGGTGTTAGGTGGTGGTTGTGTTGGTGTTTTTAATAAACCAAGCTGGTCTCACTAATTACCCATGAATTTTCCTAATTCAATAGTCAACAATCATGAGGGATTGGCCAACTTAATACGTGAAAGCATGGAAGACTTTCCCTCAACACATTGGGCTCTACAAGACCTGAGAGGGTGATCCCAAACAATGTTCTCAAGCTCTCTTGTGTCATTTTACTTATGAACATTGTAACAACAAATATGCTCTACAAGTGATTGTTTAAACATTGAAAGAATGTAAATATTTGGCAATACCTTTACTCATTAATCATTTCAGAAGTAATTGAGCATGGTAGACTTCAACTCAACATATATTTCGACATAAAAGTAAAGATTCATTGATTCTAAATGTAGTGTTTGTGAAAGATCATGGATATGCAATGTAAATACAAATCCTAGACGAACTCCTTAACCTAGGGTGAGGAGTCCAAATTAATACAAACCACGATGAACAACGTCTTAAAACCTAGCATCACAGAGCTTCTACAATGTTGCATTACAACATTATACTCAAATATTCTAAACCAGAACTCATTATCATATCCTTGTACTCAAATTACAGAAACATATTATTTTATCAGACAAATGTAACTAATTCATTGAACTAGAACAAAGATAAAACCATACATTCATTAAAACACAATAAAGATTGTTGAAAAGATCTTTGATCAATTTCATTAATAATTCATGTAATGAATACACAAGGAGATAAATAGCTTAAGAATTATTCCATTCTTATATTCAAATGCTAGCACTATCATACAAAATTAAACTTGCATAAAATGAAGGCTCAAAACCAACATATAGACTCGACCTATATTCCTTGTATTGTCTATTACAAAATTTCTCATAGAGATCAATCAACAACCTCATCAAATGGCCCTAAATTCCCTTTTATAAAAACAAGGGAGAAAAACAAGCTTTGGTCCAATTGACACTTGTCACATTTTTATTTGAAAATTACAATTCATTCTAGAATATTGTTATATTTACAAACCATGGGGGGAAATATCCATATGAGACAAAAACTATTTATCATTCATTAGTGAAGATGCTTCCCACCTTCCAAAAGGAACTTTGGGTAATGAAGGTATTCATTCCATGAGAAAAAATATACTCCTTCCACGTGCTTCCAAAATTGTAGGATGTAAAGCATGAAAACAAGCAAAGAGAAAAGAGCAAGGAAACTTCCACGTTGGCATTATTTATCATCAACTTTCAAACCAAAAGGAGAAAATTTTGTCAATACTTTATCAAAGGCTTAATTTTTAAACTTTCCAAGCCATGTATTGTACTCCTCCTCGATAGGCCACTTAGTATCCAGTAATATATGCACCTTAGAATCATGCAGATTGTATCTGGCATCAACTAATATCTTGGCCTCTTTTACAAACACATCCATATTCAGTTTAATCCTGGTCAAATCATCAAGAGAACTATTCAACATTGTATAATCAATGAGGTTAATACCTTCCTTGAAGTAGGGGTGAAATTTCTCCACCTCCTCTTTCCATGCATTGAAATCCTTTTGTTCCCCCTCATCATTCAACATCTTAAGCATTCCATACCCCTCCATTTCTCTAAACATATTCAATTTTCTCTAGAGTTGCACACCAAGATTTCCATGGAAAGCTAAAATTTCCCCTAGTAGATCAATTTCCTTTATCAACTGTAGGATGTGTGCTGGAGGTCAGGATCATCCTTCATTTTTTGCATCATTTCTTTGAGAGCACAATCCCTTGCACTCTATTTTCTCTAATAATTTTGGAAATCATTTTGTACTTGAGTGTACTTTTGGTGGGCTTCATGAATACTCTTATACACATTTTAAACATTTAATGACCTATGCACAAGCTAAGAAACCTTATGTCCTAACACATCCTCAATTATATCTGCTGCAACCTTTTAGGTTTCTGCCTTAGCCTTCTTTACATTCTCCTTGTCTATTTGCAACTCTTCCTTCAAACTTTTAATCCTCAAAGATAAGGTTTTCCTATCCTATGATGAAAATTCAGAAGTAGAATATGGAGATGGAAAAGTCATTTGTGTTGGGCTTGCTTGTGAAATGGTGGCCTTCATCTTATTGTATTCATCTAAGAGATTATTAAAATTTTCCAACAATCTGTCATATTTCTATTGAGATATTTGAGCAGTATCTGCACTCAACATAGAAGCATGCACCATCAACTTGGCAGCCTATGTTGAAGTGACCTCAGTGGCTCTTTTAACCATAACGACACCTATGACTTCCTCAACTAATTCTATGATTTTTGGTTTTCCCATATTTGGTGCCATTGACCAATAGCAAGAGTATGTAACTTGGGACTGAAACTAGAGTGAAGCACTTTGTTATCAAAATTATCTTTAGAAATAGAAGCCCCTATATCATTCCTTATTGCATCTAAGGAAATTTCTAAAGTGAGTTCCCATCTAGGCAACAATATAATTCCACTATCTTTCATAATTTCTTGACTTCCACATGGGTAATTGCAGCAATTCCATTCATTATCTTCTCTTCTTCCTATTTCTCAACCACCTCTTGCAGTGAGGGTTCTACTTGTGCCTTAGCATTTTCAATCCTTTGTTTAATATCTTGGCTCTTGATTTGAATAAAAAATTCCTTAAACTCTTTGGTTTGAATGAAAGAATCACCACTCATAAATTATTTGCATGCCCTTCCACTTACATCATCATCAACTTCTTCATCATATTCCCATTGGACAATCCTGTCATTTGGGACAAAAGGATCAAAAATATCATTTATTATAGGGGATGTGGAATAGAGGATGTGAACCTTTGTTCCACATCCTACTCAGTTGGAATATTCTCAACTAATTTCTCTTTCATTTCCTCTCCTCCTACCTATTTTGTTTTAGAATATGAGAAGGGGGTTAACTGCTGGTTCCTCATCTATTTCCAATGGCTTCCCTTTAGTGTCATGAGTTGTTGATTGAGCTAGATGGCTCCCTAGTTTTGCATCATGTTTATCCTTGGTAATATTAGCTTTATCTTCAGCTTCATTAACTTTCTCAAAGAAAATTCCATTATGATATGCATCGAATAATGCCATAGGTTGCTTATAGGGATCTTTTATTTCAACATAAGGACTAACATAGAAATGATTCCTTTTCAATATCTTTTTCGCAGTGCTACAAATCAACATCCATTCCTTCTTTCTCCCAACCACACCAACATCTGAGGGAAATTTTCTAATCACATCCTCAGTGTAGATAAAGTTATGCCAAAAACTAGACCTCCTTTCCTTATCAACAAACTCCTTCGGGTCACAATTCCTCATAACATCCACTTTCATTTTGAGATTGTTCAACATTATGCTCAATTTATCATAACCCTTCTTTTTAGTAAAAATAAAATATGAAGAGGAAAATTGTGGAGCTATGAGAGAACCTTTCCTAGCATCCCTAAAATATTCCTTGTCCATGGCATCTAACTACCACATTATCTCCATGAATGTTAATCGATCAGAAACATAAATAGGAAAGCAATGGGGCAGCACCTTAGCTCCATAAACTCTTATCATAGTATAGTGAAAATGCAGGTACCAATCACCCCAATTGTGGTCATGCTTTGTACCTTCTCTAAACTCTAGTGGTCTCAGGATTTCCTTAATACTTATAGAAATCCTATATACAGGTTTCAAACCCAAATTCTCCATGACACCAAACTTGAAACCATTGCATAATGCAACATACTTGGACTTTGAGAAGCTTTAATCCTAGATGTGTGTATACATATACACAGGTAGATCATTATTTTTATCATCCTTTTCTCTTAACTTCATGAAATTTCTCCAAGCCTTTTGACCCATCCACAAAATCATATGCATCAACAAATAATAGTGCCTAAAACCCAAGGGAGGTCTTGCATCCCTCAATTCCACTAATTCTTTATGGATTTTCTTTGCAAGGTAGGCCGCATAGTCAAAACTTCTATTGGAATGTTTTTTTTGAATGTCCATGTCTATAATGATCAGGGGATCATTCATCTTCACATCATATTTTCTCCCAAGGACTTCACACAAACTGTAGTTGGTGTTCTTGAAGTAGTCCTCAAATTCATCACAGTCAAATGGTTCCACATCCTTGGGTCCAAACCACACATCTATTTTGTTACCGTCAACCCTATGGTAGCACAAATTCTCCAATTCCCCTTGCTAAATCTTACAGGTGGTCAATCAACACACCCTCTCTTGTAGCCCTTTTTCCAACTGGATTCACACCAGGAAGTGTTTCTTGTAGGTCACCCTCCATGAAACAGGTAAAATCCCTCTTAACTCCCTTTTTTTTCTTAGATGCCTCTGAGACCTGTGGCTTTTGTGTTTTAGCTTTAACTTTCATTTTACTAGTTTTACCATTTGGCTTAGATTTCTCACTGGCTTCACTCATTTTGAAGGAATTATCAAAGAGCTAGGATTTTATCAATTTAAAACTATGAATTAGGGTTTTGCTTCATGGGTTCAATTGAAACTTTTGCAACTAATCCTACTACTTTTTCTTCATAATAGACTAAGGCCAATAATTCAGCTTTTACAATTTAGAACAAAAATTGTAAAAACCCCTAGGTTACAATTTTCTTTCACTAATACCAGTTAATCCTACCTAGTTTTATCCCCTACTAGAAAATCCACACACATAAGTATGAAATTTGACTTACCTGGGAACCCGCAGTCATAATTCCTTTCTACTCTTTGAATTTTTTCGTTTGAGGTCTCCTCTTCATGTTCTCCTTCAAATTCTTGCAAATATGGTGTAAAAATAAATAATTAAACTTTTTATGATCTTCAAATACAAGTAGATACACCATTAATGGAGAGGAATGGCTCACGCGAGTGAACAATATTGTTATGACACTTAGCCATTCATGTTTGAAATTCCACTGTCAATTAATTTTTTTTGAAATATGATCAACGGTGATCCATGCTAATCACACATCACCATTTTATTTTTAGTTCCTTGATATGAATCCATGATGTGAAAATTTGGTGTGATTTGCTGAGATGTCACCACGTAGCTACTTTAAAAATAGTTGCCAACTCCCTTTGTGAAGCCATCACTCATCACTAATTGGTTCTAGTTTGAAGAATTAAAACTGTGATGTGAAGAGTCCCAGTGATGGAAGGAATATTCCTAAGAATATCATCCATTCTCCCATCGCTCATCGCTATTAGGCTATTCATGTTTGGAAGTGAAACATTGATGTATTAAGGCCTTGTGATGGGATAAAAGCATAAGCATTTCATCGCTCATCATTGTTTCCTTGTCTTTTGAAATAATGCAAACTATGATACACATGGCATATGAAATTCATTTACAAGATGGCGCATGTTAATTGGAATATCCTTTCTGTATATTCCTTCCTTTTCTCTCTTTATAGTAGCACATTGTGCATCACATTTTTCATATGAGTTTTTCAATGTAGAATTATGATGCAATGAAGTTGTGTGATGTGTTGACACGTATCAAGAATCTTTGAGTATATTCCTTATTTTCTTTTGTTTCCAATTGCACATCACTCATGGTTTTTTGGGGATGAATATGCATTAGTGATGTAAAGGGGTAGGGCGATGACACAATATTTAGACAAGTGGTATGATCATAGTTGTTCAACACATATCACTAAAATATTTATGCAAGAAAGGATGTAATTAGTGATATGAAGGATGGAAATGATGAAATGGATTTGAAACATGTGTCCCTAATATGGAATCAAGGGATTCATCACACATCACTGAAATGAAGCAAACAAGTGGTAAGAAAACTATGATACATTAGATTGTTGCGATGAACCAAATATGCTCATCGTATATCGCTATTAGGCAATGAGCATATAAGTGTCAATTAGTGATGAAGAACAAGATAGCGATGTGAAGGATAAATATAAGGCATCACTCACCACACAAGGGAATTAAGCAAGGATTAAATAATCAATAATGCAAAGAAATCGAGCAATGGGAAGAAACACTATATATCACACATCACAAATATGAAGTTGATGAGAAGGAAGCTAAGCGTGATGTACATGGGGCACGTGATGAACATCACTTAAGTGAAACAATTACCCACATGCTTAAAAGTTGTTTTGAAAAGGGCCACCTAGGTAAATGGATAAAGATGACTTAATAAACTCGAAGCATAAGTCCAACCTAGGATAAAGGGTAAATATTTCAAGGTGTCAACAATAGGAAAACATAATACCACAGACCAAGATATATCAATGAAGAATTAGACCAAAAGAGCACAAGGGACTAAGGTTTCATAAGAAAGGTTGATAAACCCTATACCCTAAAACACAAAACCTTACCCAAAGGACAATCAATCAAGACCTAGTAACCAACTAGATATGGACTTAAAATCAGTGGAACACAATTTTTTTGAAGGGTTCCACCTGTGGCTTCAATTGGGGATGCATTCCTCTTGCAAACATAGTGAGATTCCAAACATCTCTTGGTGAAGCAAACCAATACAAAGAACCAAAAACCTAGTGAACTTCCTAGACAAAGCAGTTAGACCAAACTAAAACCAAAAAACACACCAAACCTATATACACAATATACATAGAAATATAGTGTACATGGAAAAGAGCATACCTCAAGAGAATTAAGGCTTCAAGAACTATTCATGTATTGGTAGATCAAGAATTTCACTAGTTAAACTTTGGAGGAAATAGGAGTATTCACCATGAGTATTGCTAACCAAGTAAGGGCCCATCCATTAAAAATCAAACTTCCCATGCTTCCATGCTTTCCCTTGTCTTTAGACCTAGAATTCCACATTAGTACCATGCTCCCAACCTCAAATTTCCTTGGAGAAGCTCTTTTGTCATATATTTTTTTAACTTGTAACATCAAATTTGTATTCCTTTTTTGAGTGTCTTTCCTTATCTCATCCACTTCCATTAAAACATTAATCTTGTGTTGCATGTCATCACACATATCATCATTATAATCTTGGATAAACTTATACATTTTCATCAAATTATTTTGTGGCAATCTTGTAGATATTTCATAAGCCAAATCAAATGGATTGCCTTCTTAACTGTCACCCTTTCTGCCCATAATGCTAACTACAATTTAGAGTCACAAGCCCTTTTGTTCTTTTCTATTATTCTCTCAATAATATTCATTAGGCTTTTGTTACTTGACTCAGCTTGGTCATTTTCCTCTGGGTGGTATGGAGAAGAGTAAGATGCCTGAATGCCATATTTATCACAGAAGCTTGTGAACTCATCAGATCTGAAACACATTGCATTATTTGAAACAATCTTCTCTGGCACCCCAAATCTGATCAATATGTTATCCAATAAGAAATCAGTCACTACCTTACTTGTTCCCCTTTTAGTAGGGATTTCCTCCACCCATTTTGTTAAGTAGTAAGTGGAAACAAGAATTCAAGAATGTCCTCCACTCTATTTTTCTGATATTTCACCTATGAAATCAATTCCCCATTGTTGAAAGGGTGCTTGGACTGAAATAGGTCTTAATGGAAAGTTCCTTGAGAATTTGAGTTTTCCAGAGAATCTTTGGCATGCATCACATTCCTTCACCATCTTATGGGAATCCTTAAAAATTGTAGGCCACCAAAAACTTGCTCTCAAGATTTTATAAGTAGTTTTCTTTGCCATGTAATGCCCCCCACACACCCCACTATGCATCTCATTCAAAATCTCCAAGGCTTTCACACCATCAACACATTTTAACAGAACCCCATCCGAACTCCTCCACCACAATTCATTATCAACAATGACATACTTAATTGCCTCCAGATTTAGAGTTCTCCTTTCATTATCTGTTAATCCTTTAGGGAACTGCATTGTTTGTAGGTATTGGACAATACATTTGTACCAATCATAGGTCTCCATATCACAAATTGGTGACATCTATATATTCCTCTTGATTAATTTAGTTGGCTTCTAGATTTGTCTCAGCCATCAATTTGGCCAAACCTTGGCCTCTTACCAGCTTGGTAATTTGGAGATCAATGTTAAATTCTTGATTTTTTTATCCATCTACACCTTCTACCTGTGACCTCTTGCTAGGTGAATATTTCCTTGAGTACAGGATGGGAACATAAGCAATGATTGTAGCTATCACAAGATAAGTCCTGAATTTTTTGATTACTTTAACCAATGCATATGCTTGCTTCTCTATCATGTCATACTTCAACTTTGCAACTTGTAATAACTTTCTAAAAAATACAATTGGTTGTTCAAAAACTTCCTCATTTTTCTGCAACAACACTGCAACAATTGTATGGAAGGATGCAAAAGAGAAAATATGAAGTGGTTTGGAAAATTCAGGAGTCCTAAGAACTAGAGCCTCCTTAATTTCTTATTTAATACTTTGAAAAGATTTACTTGGATCTTCATTCCATACCACTTTCTCACATTTCTTCAACATTTTAGATATGGGGTGAGTAATCTCTGCAAAGTTAGTGACAAATATTAAGAAATTTATTTTTCCAAAAAATGATTGAATGCCCTTGACATTATTTGGTTTTGGAATCTTGTCTATTGTAGCTACACTCTCAGGATCAATTTTCACTCCTTCTTTAGACACTATGTGTCCCAAAAATTTACCTTCAGTGACTCCAAAGTGACACTTCTTAGGATTGAGTGATATCCCATATTCCAAAGCCCTAATAAAAATCTTCTCCAAGTGCATGCAATGCTCTTCTTTCTTGGAGTAAGCAATTAAGTCATCTTGATAGACTACTAAAAAAATGTCTATGAAATCAAAGAAATCTACATCCATAGCTCTCTAAAAGGTAGCATTGGTATTTTTTAGGCCAAAATAAATTATCACGTACATGTAGGTGCCCTAAGGAGTTGTAAACACAATCTTATACTGCTCAAAATCCTTAAATTTTACTTGGTTATATCCTGAAAAACCATCCATCATCGACAAAATATCATAGCCAATTACCTTTTGTTACATGGCTTCCATGTTTGGAAATGGATAGTTGTCCTTCAATGAAGACACATTGAGGTTCCTGAAGTCAACACACAATCTGATGCCACCATTCTTTTTTCTCACTGGCACCAAATTGGACACCCAAGATGAGTGTTTGATAGGTTTGATGATGCCTACATCTCTTAGCTTCATCAATTATTCTTGCATTTTAGGTACCACGGTAGGTTTAATAGACCTCTATTTTTTCCTAAAGGGTTTTGCATTTGATTTAAGAGAAATATCATATTGAAACAACTCCTCTCTATAGGCCTTTAGGTCATCATATGACAAAGAAAAAATATGCCTATATTTTCTAAGTAAAGCAATCAACATTACTTTAATTTGGGGCTTTATATTTTGCCCACATGCACTTTCTTTGGAGTGCTTTATGTATCTAGGTTCACCTCCTCTAAGAACTTTTGGTGTGTGGATGATTGTTCCGTATTGTTTTTGTCAGGGCCATCAAAAGCCCTTTCTAAGGCCACAAGACCCTTAGGGATCTTATTAGTCTTAAGTTGAATGACTTCATTACTAAATATTGTCTCCTTTCCATCCATAGTCTCAAAAAATACCCCAAATTCAATCTCCTAACTCTCATACTAGTCCACACATGTCAAAAAATTTAATGTCTTCATCATCATTGGAGACTTTCCAGTTTTGTATGTTATCAAGGATTGACGGTCATGTTTGCACTTCAACTTTGGAGATGCCAGAAAAAGTGATGTCATCTGGTCTAAGAGAAATGTTATCCAAAAAATCGGCCATTTGATTCGTATTCCTCTTTGAATATTCTATGCCAAAAGAATTATTGCTTAATTGAATCCCATACAACATTCCTATACTATTTCAAGCATTTGTTCTTGGATGCATACCTCGATTTGACCTAGTAAAAAACTAGCTTTGAGTCACCAATGACTCAATTTCTTGATTTCATGCTTCTCAACTAACTTCAACCTTAGTAGCAATGCCTCATATTCTACCACATTATTTGTGCATACAAAAATAAGAGAAAATGAAAATTTAAAAGTTTTGCCACTAGGAGATATGAGTATTATCCCTACACCTGACCCCTCCTTTGAGCATGCTCCATCAAAGTGCATCATCTAGAGGTCATTATAATTTGACAAATTCATTATCTCTCTATCTAGGAGTGTAGGTTGCTTGTCACCTTCTTCTAGTAACTCTTTCACTCTAAAATCATCAATTTCGGTATCAACAAAATGAATCATGTCATCTTGGGAAGAAAATTCTATGATCTGTGGGACCCTAGAATCCTTGATCAACTTGATGTCTTTTCCATCAATTGGGAATTTGGCATAGGACATGTCACATTGCATACTACCTCCCATGGAGGCACTCTATTTTCTTTATAGCAACATCCCATAGTTGGGTGGAATGTCCACCACTATAAAGCTCATGTAAACTCTTTGTCTAGGAATGCAACAAGTTTGTAAGGGATTTCTTTAATCACTCCAATAATAGGTACCTCTCTAGAATCCATAGCATAGAACTTTCCATAATACCTATCTATTTGCAATCCCATTTCCTTCATAATCTCTATTGGAATTATGTTTGATGAAGCTCTTGAGTCTATCATGCAATTGTTCAATATCTTCTCATCAATTATTAGAGTTACAAAAAATGGATCTACTTGATTGGGAGAAGTCGTAATTGTAGTTCCCAAGTAGATCTGAGGGATATCAGTGATTACTCCCTCCACATATTTGTACTTTAATTCATTTCTACTCACTCTAGGTGGAGTAGACACCACTTGTTCAGTACAGACTGTAGCTACACCATTGATAAGGGTGACTTCCTTATGTTTTTGTTCATCAATCTTCATCATTTCTGACAAAGGAACCATGACTTTAACTTGTGAAAACAACTAGAACATGTCTATATAGGTATACTTAGGAATATCATGAAAT
This sequence comes from Sequoiadendron giganteum, assembly GCA_007115665.2. Lineage (NCBI taxonomy): Eukaryota > Viridiplantae > Streptophyta > Pinopsida > Cupressales > Cupressaceae > Sequoiadendron > Sequoiadendron giganteum. The sequence goes on from CM021102.1 coordinate 479,802,637, forward strand.
TTCATACCTTGTTCATCAAACTTTCCTTTCTGATGCTCACATCTTTGTTCAACCTTTGTCTTGTCCTCCTTTCCTTCCTCAATGTTCTACTTTTGAGATTTTACCTTAAGAGACGGGGAAATGATTTCACCTTCCACCTTTTCTTTTCCACCCTTCTTAGCCCAAATTTTACTTCCCTTATTGTTCTTGAATTTTTCTCCATCCACCTTACCCTTTGCTTTTGACACTTTATTTTTTATATTTTGTTCTTTAATAAACATACTATTAGACTTGCCTTGATCAACATTAACAACCTTGTTCTTGAGGTTGTAATTGTTTCTTCTTATAAAACTAAGGTAGCTTTCATTAGTTCAATCTCCTCATTAGATGGCCTTCTGAGAGATATGTTAGGATCATCAGTTTCTCAAGTATAAGCATTGTAATTCTTTTTTGTATCTTCATTACAGAGGACCCGTTGTTGATATGCACCTACCCTTTGTCTCTAGTTATCAATGCCAATCTCATGAGACTCCTCAGAAGAAGAACACTCCTCATCAACAAAATCAGATCTACTCATAAGCACATTTATTTCTTCATTGTGATCTTGAGATGGATCATAATCAATAGGTGTAATTTTCTCTTCCTCCAAAGACTGTGCAACTACACATTACTGAGGGGAGTGTGGAAACTGATAGGCCACACACCATGGAATTTCATCAACAAAATTAACATAATATATTTGCAATGGGTCAGGTGGGACTTGATTTTGTATATTTTTTTAGTTATTTTGCATTGGTTTTCCATTGTTCCAATTTGTATTGTATGGGAAGTCTTGTAATCTTGGGGGCTTCTCATTTCTTTGAAACTTGGGTTTGTCATTTATAACCCTTTTTCTTTCTTGGAAAGTCTATAATTCAGATCCTTCACTGAATTAATAATCTTATCCAATTTATCTTCAACTAAAGAGGCCTTCCCTGTTACTCCCTTATCCTGTTTAGGGTTCTTAAGAATTTTAACATCATCCATTCTACCTACCTTGCTTGAAGCTCTTTTGTTACTCTCAATGTGTAATGAAATTTTAAAGGAATACCTCAAGGTTTGAGGGTTCTTGTCTCTTAGGTGATAACTCATTTTCAAGTCAAAAGAATTGCAATAATTGACCAAGCATACTTGATCATTCAGCCTCAAGTCAACAGATAGTCTATTCATTACTTTCTGAAATCTAGTATTGAAGTCAAAAACCATTTCATTAAAACCTTTAGTAATGTTGTTAAATTCACTCAACATAAACCTTGGATTGGTTTTGTCCCCATATTGCTCCCTGAAGAATCCCTTGAACTCTTCTCATGAGCCAATTCTCTTCACTAGTATGGTTTTGTACCAATCTTTGACATCCTCAATTAGTGATTGCATGAACAAATTCATCATTGCATCTTCATGTTCCACCTCAAAATCATTAATCATATTATTGAATGACCTTAGGTGGTCTTCTCCACTGATTGAATTGTTGCCAAATAATCTTACTAATAAATTCCTTATAACTTTTGAGATAGGGTTAGGATAGCCAAGTGTCCCAAGAAAACATAGCTTTCTATACCTATCAAGTTGCATTGGTCTTATAGTAAACTGATCTCTTCCATCACTCTGACTAGAATGGGATCCACCACCACTTTTTCCTCCTCCACCACCACTACCACCAATATTCTGATTCCTAGAGTAGGTGTTCTTTCCTCCACCTCCACCTCCACCTCCACTTCCACTTCCACCAAGAATATTCCCACCAAATTGATTACTTTGTCATTGGGAAGTAGGGATAGAATAAATAGATGTGGAAGGTATGTTCATGCTAGTAGTTTGTACTAAATAATGAGGTGGATTTTGAGATTTGGATGGTTAGGGATCAAGAATTGATTACTTTAGGAAAGCAATTTTCCTTTCCATTTCGTATTTGCTGCCGGAATTTGCATTTTATCCAACTCCTTTTGCAATTATTCATTTGCTAGCTACAATTTCAAAATTGCAGGGTCGGGTACTGTACTTGTAGGAATAGTAGTGGATGTAGTATTTGTATTTGCAGTAGTGGTTTTGGCTTTAGGTTGACCTATAAGTCTTTTCCCATGATCTACAAACTGAGACTTCTTGGGGTTAACAGGAGGATTTGAAACTTTTGTAGTCATAATAGAACTTGTGTAACTATTTGTGGTTGTTGTACCAATAGGGATATTCACTTTAAGATGGTCCATTTTGGGGGTCATGATAGGTTGGTAAGTGGTAGTAGGAGTGTGTTCTCCATTAACCATTTCCCTCATTTTCTTTACCCTTCATCTTAACTGGTCTCTTTCAAACATGGCAGCCAACATCTTTTCTTCCCTTTCCTTATATTGTTTTCTTTGTAGCTTATCAAGCCTTAGTGCTTCTTTGTGAAGGGATTTCATATCCTTTACTATGTCCTATGCATCTTCTAGAGTGACCTTTGATTTAGATCATTCAGGAGTGTAGTTGGTTAAATTCAACCCCTCTTTGTGTAAAAGCTTCAAGAGTCCTATTTCTAGATATGACTCTTGGGTTAAAATCCTTATGAATAGTAGAGCCCCAAGGTTCCCTCTTCTAGTAGAAAATTTTGGATCTAATTGCTTTTCCCAAGAGTTCCAAGGCTCAAATTCTTTTGAGACCCTTGGATTAGAGTTTAGCTTACTAAGAGTAGTAGGCTAATTAGTGGCAGTAGCCTCCTTTATAATGGGATTTTCTTCATTCTCAAGAGGCATATCATATTCATACACAACATTAGGATTTGAATATTTTTCCATAGGAGGATTAATGAACTTACTTGTCTCTACATTCTTTGCTTTCCAGGAAGGATTTGAACCACACGCGAATTCCTCCAGCTTTTGATCAAGGTGCTTCTTCATTTTTCTTCTAGTTCCTTTCATTACTTTAGATGCTTCTCACAACTCTCTCTCTCTCTGAAATAAAAATACACTGGCACAAGAGACTTTCAAAATCGCCACCCACTTAGTGGGAATTGAAAATATTATGATAAATCCTTGAGAGAACTTGTGAATATAGAGAAAATTTGAACACAACCTAATAAGAGGTACCAAAGATACTTAGATCCTAGACTTAAAAAAACAAGACTTAGCTTACGATGAAAATTTGATGAAATTGTTCTTCGTACAACAAAGAACAATGCAAATAATTGACTCTGACTATGTTAGATCTAGAACTAGAGACACATAGAAAAGTATTATCCCCAACAGAGTCACCAATCTATTGGCGTTTTTTAATAAATCAAGATGATCTCACCAATTACCTATGAATTTTCCTAATTCAATAGTCAGTAATCAGGAGGGATTGGCCAACTTAACAATTGAAATTATAGAAAAATTTCCCTCTACGCTTTGGGCTCTGCAAGACTTGGGAGGGTGATCCCAAACAATGTTCTCAAGCTCTCTTGTGTCATTTTACTTATGAACATTGTAACAACAGATATTCTCTACAAGTGATTGCTTAACAATTAAAGAACAAAAATATTTGGCAATACCTTTACTCATTAATCATTTCAAAAGAAATAAAGCATGGTAGACTTCAATTCAACATACATTTTGACACAAAAGTAAAGATTCATTGATTTTAAATGTAGTTTTTTGTGAAAGATCATGAATATGAAATGTAAATACAAATCCTAGACCATAACCTTAACCTAGGGTGAGGATTCCAAATAAACATAGACCATGATGAAAAAAGTGTCTTAAAACCTAGCATAACAAATTCTCTACAATACTACATTACAACATTATACTCAAATATTCTACACCATAACTCATTATCATATCCTTGTACTCAAATTGCATAAACCTACGATTTTATCAGAGCAATTTAACTTATTCATTGGAATAGAACAAAGATAAAACCATACATTCATTGAAACATATTGAAGATTATAGAAAAGATCTTTGATCAATTTCATTAATAATTAATGTAATGAATACACAAGGAGAGAATTGTCTTAAGAATTATATCATTCTTGTATTCAAATGTTAGCATTTTCATACAAAATTAAACTTGCATAAAATGAAGACTCAAAACCTAGATACAAACTTGACCTTTATTCCTTGTACTATCTATTACAAAATTTCTCCAGGAGATCAATCAACAACCTCATCAAATGGCCTTGAATTCCCTTTTATAAAAATAAGGGAGAAAAACAAGCTTCAAGACAATTGTCACTTGTCAAATTTTCATTTGATAGCTACAATTCATTCAAAAATATTTTTATATTTGCAAACCATGGGGGGAAATACCTGTATGAGACAAAAACTATTTTCCATTCGTTGGTGAAGATACTTCCGACCATCCAAAAGACACTTTAGTTGATGAAGATATTCGTTCCACAAGAAAAAACACTCCCTCCACGTGATTCCAAAATTATAGGACATAAAGCATGAAAAAGCAAAGAGAAAAGATCAACGGAACTTCCACGTCGACATCATTTGTCATCAACTTTCAAACTAAGAGGAGACAATTCTATCAATACTTTATCAAAGGTTTAATCTATAAAATATCCAAGCCATGTATTATACTCCTCCTTGATAGGCCACTTAGTATCTAGTAATCTTTGCACCTTAGAATTATGCAGATTATATTTGGCATCAATTAATATACTAACCTCGTTTACAAACACATCCATATTCACTTCAACCCTAGTCAAATCATCAAGAGCACTATTTAACATTGCATAATCAGTGAGGTTAATAGCTCTCTTGAAGTAGGGTAGCAATTTTTCCACCTCATCTTTCTATGCATTGAAATCATATTTTCTCCCTCATCATTCAACATCTTAGTAATTCCATACCCCTCCATTTCTCTAAACATCTTCAATTTTCTCTGGAGCTGCAAACCTAGCTTGCCATGGAAAGCTAAAATTTCCCCAATAGATCCATTTCCTTTATCAACTCTAGGATGTATGCTGGAGCCTTAGGATCATCCTTCATGTTTGGCATCATTTCTTTGAGAGAACCAACCCTTGCACTCCACTTTCTCCAATCATTTTGGAAAGAATTCTATACTTGAGTGTAATTTTTGTGGGCTTCATGAATACTCTTATACACATTCCAAACATTATCTGACCTATGCACAAGTTGAAAACCTTATGTCCTAACACATACTCAATTATATCCACTACAACCTTTGATGTTTTTTCCTTAGCCTTTTTTACATTCTCCTCCTCTATCTGCAACTCTTCCTTCAAACTTTTAATCCTCAAAGATAAGGTTTTCCTATCCTGTGATGAAAATTCAAAAGTAGAAGATGGAGATGGAAAAGTCATTTTGTGTTGGGGTCACTTGTGCAATAGTGGCCTTCATCTTGTTGTATTCATCTAAGATATTATTGTAAGTGGTGAATAAGTAAACAAGGTTAAAACACGCTTCTTAATAAGACATTATATCAAAGACAAAGCTGAATGAATCAAATCAAAGCAATAATCAATTGAAAGCGTCATATTGTTCTCTATCCTCAAAGATTTATTAAACCACTATTGCTCTCATATCGTGAGGACACTATGATTGTTAAAATGACAATTCAAAGAACGAGATGGATGCTAATGCAATGATATGGAGCTAAATATGAGAATACTAGATGATAAATGAATTAAACTAAGCATGAATAGACATGAAACAAATAATTGCAGGTACAGGAGGCAGCAACGATTGTGAAAGCTTAATTGCTTGAATGTTGATGCTTGATGTTTGATGCTTGATACTTAATATGCTTGAATTCCTACAGAGTAAGAGTGCATAAGTTAGATTATCTGGATCCTTTTCTTGGTTCAATGAGACTTTATTTATAGATTTTCTGGCTGTAGAAATACACAGGGAAGGCATTGAGAGGCTTGGATTCAATCTAGAGGATTGAATGGTGAAAGATGGAGGAGATTGAGAGAATTTTTGGTGATTGTCTCTACCCATGAAAACACCAGGCAAGAGAAGATGAAAGATTGATGGAGGAGGATTGCGAGAAGATTTTGGAATTTGTCTCCAAAACTTCTCGTGAAGTTTCAAAGCATTAATTGTGACAAATTTTAGACATAGATTATACATAGGATATCTAATTCATTTTTGAGAGAATATAGATGGAATATTCCTTATGCTTTAATTCGAATATTTTTGATTTATTTAAATTAGCAAAAGAAAGATAAATAATTTAATAAAATGAACTATAGAAGTTGTTTATTAAATTAAATAGAAGAATATGGCAATTAATCAATAAAGTGTTTTAATCTTTATTTAATTAATTTAAGATTGATGTGATAGAATAAAACAGGGATTTGATAATTAAATCAAACAAAGTATTTGATTTTGTTTATTTAATTAAGATGAAATAATAGAAGAATTTTAAATGTGAATGTGAATGTGAACCATATAAATAAATATGTCTATTTATTCAAATAGTAGAGGAAATTAGAATAATTAATCAAATAATTCATATTTAATTAATCGGATGCTCCAGACCAATTTTAGGTGTATACAATTATTAATTTTTTCCAACAAACTATCATATTTCTCTTGAGATATTTGAGCAATATCTGCACTCAACATAGCAACATGCACTATCAACTTGGTAGCCTATGTTGGAGTGATCTCAGTGGCTCTTTTAACCATAATGACACCTATGACTTCCTCAACTGATATTATGATTTTTGGTTTTCCCATTTTTGGTGCCACTGACCAAATAGAAATAGTATGTAACTTGAGAGTGAAACCAAAGCCAAACACTTTTTTTTTTATCAAAATGCTCTTCAAAAATGGAATCCCCTAGATCATTCCTTATTGCATCTATGGAAATTGTCAGAGTGAGGTCCCATCTAAGCAATAATAGAATTCCACTATCTTTCACCAATTTCATGCCTTCCACAGGGGTAATTGCAGCAATTTCATTCATTATCTTCTCTTCTTCCTATTTCTCAACCTCCTCTTGCAATGAGGGGTCTACTTGTTCCTTAGCATTTTCAATCATTTGTATAATATCTTGGCTCTTGATCTAAATTAAAAATTCCTTAAACTCTTTGGTTTGAATGAAAGAATCATCACTCATAAATTCTTTACATAACCTTACTCTTACATCCTCATCGACTTCTTCATCATATTCCCATTGGACAATCCTTTCATTTGGGACAAAAGGATCAAAAGCATCATTTTTTATAGGTGATGGGAACCTTTGTTCCACCTCTTGCTTAGTTGGAATATGCTCTGATGATTGTTCTTTTATTTCCTCTCTTCCTACCCATTCTATTTTAGAATATGAGACAAGAAGGTTAACCGTTGGTTCCTCATCTATTTTCAATGGTTGCCCTTGAGTGCCATGATATGCTGACTAAACTGGACGACTCCCCAGTTTTGCATCATGTTTCTCCTTGGTAATCTTATCTTTTTCTTCAGATTCTTTAACTTTCTCAAAGAAAGACCCATCTTGATGCATCTAATAATGTCATAGCTTGCTTATAGGGATCTTTTATTTCAACATAAGGACTAACATATAAAGGATTCTTTTTCAATATATTTTCCTTTGTGCTACAAATCAACATCCATTCCTTCTTTCTCCCAACCACAACAACATTTGAGGGAAAATTTCTAATCACATCCTTAGTGTAGAGAAAGTGATGCCAAAAAGTATACCTTCCTCTATCCCTCCTTTCCTTATCAACAAACCCCTTCAGGTCACAATTCCTCACAACATCCACTTCTATTTTGAGATTTTTCAACATTATGCCAAACTTATCATAACCCTTCTTTGCAGTAACAATAAAATAAGAAATGAAAAACTATGGGGCTATGAAATTTCTCTTAACTTCATGAAATTTCTCTAGGCCTTTTGGTCCATCCACAAAATCATATGGATCAACAAAGAATAGTGCCTAAAACCCAAGGGAGGTCTTGCATCCCTCAATTCCACTAATTCCTTATGGATTTCCTTTGCAAGGTAGGCCGCATAGTCAAAAACTCTATCAGAGTGTTTCTTCTGAATGTCCATGGCCATAACCATCAGGGGAACATTCATCTTCACATCATATTTTCTCCCAAAGACTTGACACAAACTATAGTTGGTGTTCTTGAAGTAGTCCTCGAATTCACCATAGACAAATGGTTCCACATCCTTGGGTCCAAACCACACATCTCTTTTGTTCTAATCCCTCCTCCCATGCCTTGGCAACACACGCCTTCTGTATCCATACTTATTTTTATCATATTCTTGGTACAATGCAACAAAGTTGATTGAGATGGTTGAAGAAGGATTTACCTTGAATATATCCACTATCTAACTCCTTGAAATGTCTAATAGTGGGGTTTCATTTATGCTCTTGATTACCCTATCTTATTGATTATAGCATTTAGCTATTTTCAACATTAGATCAACCTCCACAAATACATTGGGAACTACCAGCTTCCCAAGGTCACAGTTCCATAAGTGAAATGTTGGACACTTTACCAATCTTCTATTGAAAACATATAAGAAAAGCTCCCATCCACTCTATAGTAGCACAACTTCTCCAATTCCCCTTGCTAAATCTTGTAGGTGGTCAGTCAACACACCCTCTCTTGTAGCCCTTTTTCCAACTGGCTTCACACTAGGAAGCGTTTCTTGTGGGTCACCCTCCATGAAATGCGTAAAATCCCTCTTGACTCCCTTCTTCTCAGATGCCTCTAAGACATCTGGCTTTTGTGTTTCAGCTTTAACTTTTATTTTCCTAGGTTTACCCTTTGGCTTAGATTGCTCACTAGCTTGATTCATTTTGAAGGAATTATCAGAGAGCTAGGGTTTTATCAACTTAAAACTAGGAATTAGGGTTTTTCTTCACGAGGTTCAATTGAAACTTCTGCAACTAATCCTACTGATTTTTCTATAGAATAGACTAGGACCAATACTTCAACTTTTACAATTTAGAATAGAAATTGTAGAAAACCCTAGATTAAAATTTTATTTTGCTAATACCAGTTAATCCTACCCCAAAATCCACACACATAAGTTTGAGGTCGCCTCTTTGTGTTATCCTTCAAATTCTTGTAAACATGTAAAAATGAATAATTCAAATCTTTATTATCTTCAAATATAGGTAGATACACCATTAATGGTGAGGGACAGCTCGTGCGAGTGAAGAGGAGTACTCTACACTTAGTCGTTCATGTTTGAATTTTCACCGTCGATCAATTTGTTTTAAAACATATCAAGAGTGATCCATGCTCATCACACATCACCATTTTATTTTTGGTGCCTTGCTATGAATCCATGATGTGAACATTTGATGCGATGTGTTGAGATGTCGCCACATAGCTGCTTTAAAACTAGCCACCAACTCCCTTTGTGAAGCCATTGCTCATCGCTCATCGGTTCCAGCTTGAAGAATTGAAACCATGATGTGAAAAGTCCTAGTGATGGAACGAATATTTCCGATAATATCCTCCATTCACCCATCACTCATCATTGTTAGGCTATTCATGTTTAGAAGTGCAACAATGATGTATTGAGGCCCCGCGATGGAAGAAAAGCATAAGCCTTAGGTGAGCAAGGATGCAATTAGCGATATGAAGGATGTTTGGCAATGAAAGGGATTTGAAACATGTGTCCCTCATATGGAGTCAATGGATTCATCGCACATCGTTGAAATGAAGCAAACTGGCAGTAAGCAAACCGTGATACATCAGTGTTATGATGGACCAAATACATTCATCGCATATCGCTGTTAGGCGACGAGTGGGTAAGTGGCAATTAGCGATGCAAAACAAGCTAGCGATGTGAGGGATAAATATAAGGCATCACTCATTACACGAAGGAATTAAGTGAGGATTAAACAATCAATGATGTAAAGGCAGCGAGCGATGGGAAGAAACACTATGAGAAGGAAGCTAAGCGTGATGTACATGGGGCACATGATGGACATCACTTAAGTGAAACAATTATGCACATGATTAAAATTTGTTTTGAAAGTTGGACACCTAGGTAACATGGATAAAGATGACTTGAAAAACTCAAAGCATAAGTCCAACCTAGGATAAAGGGTAAATATTTCAAGGTGCCAATCATAAGAAAACATAATACCACATGCTGAGATATATGAATGAAGAATTAGACCAAGGGACTAAGGTTTCATAAGAAAGGTTGATAAACCCTAAACCATGAAAAACAAAATCTTACCTAAAGGACAATCAATCAATACCTAGTAATTAGTCAGATGTGGACTTAAAATCAGTAGAACATAAATTTTTTGAGGGTTCCATCAAGTTGTATAGTTTGCACAAATTTAGCATCCACTACACCATCATTGGTAACGTTCTTGTTCCTAACCCATAAGCGATATTTCTCATTAGAGTATGATGCATGATCTCTATTTCTTTTTTATATTTTAACAAGCCCTTTTACAATGAGATATTTCTAATGGTTATCCTTTTCTCTATAATCTCACCAAAGGATTTAGTGCGTTGCACTTGTAGGTAAAATCTAATTTCTTGATTAAGGTTTTGAACAAAAATACTCACGAGTTATTTTTTTGGTATAGGCCATGGGAATTTAATAGTCATGTTTCTCCATCATTGTAGGAATTGAGTAAAATTTATCTCCATTTTTTTGTTGTGTGTTACATAAATTAGTCATTGATATTTCTCGTTCAATGTTGTAAGAGAATGACTAAAATTTTTTTTTCAACAAGCTCATGGAATGTCTTAATACCATGTTGTAAATGAGAGAACCATTTTATCACTTGTCCTTCTAAACTTTGGGGAAAGAGGCACATCAAATATGTGTCATTATAGGCTACCTCTAGGAATTCTATGTATAATTCTCGCGGATATCCTCTTCCCTTGTACTTATCAAACTTTGGCATTTCAAAGTTGTGAGGGAAATGAATCATAGTTAATGTTCTATCAAATGGATAAAGGCCATATGTCTTCAATAGTGTAGCTTTTCTTTTATCCTTATTTCATGTCAAGTATATTTTTATGCAAGCTTTGGATTTTTGATTCCAAGTCATTTGTTGTGTCGATGGTTGGTTGATTAGAAGGATCGTATGTTTGATTTTATGGAATAGACAAGGAATTAAATGGATGATTTTTAATTTTGTTTTGTTGTTGTGGGATATCATAGGAGTTGTATGGGAGATTTTTATTTTAAGGAATGTTTTGTTATTGTGGGATGTATAAATTAAATGAGGGATTTTCACTTTAAGGAATAGTTTTTTGTTGTGGGATGTTGTAAGAATTGAGTAAGGGATTTTGTTTTGAGGAATAGTTCGTTCTTGTGGGATGTTGTAAGAATTAAATGAGAGATTTTGATTTTGAATAATATTTTGTTGTTGTGGAATAGAGGAAATATAATTAATGAATTCAATAAAGGAAATGAAGCAATAACAATCCCAATTCAATAATCAAATGACCTAATCTCAATTAAGCATGTGCATAAACATGAAAGAAAATAAAATCAAACTAACCAAACTACTGTATCTCCACCAAAATTCTTGACCTTACTCCATTGTAGAATTTGGTAATGCTAATTTGATAATATGTGGATTGCTTAAATAAAACCTTAGCATAATCTTGTTAGCAAAAACAATATAAAATGAGTATAGTACAAATGAAAGATTCATGGAGGGATTGAATGGCTAAGTGATGGGTTTTTTTATAGGTTTCAATGATATTTGATCAATGGTGTATGATGGAGATGAGATCAATGAATGAGGGTGCTTGAGAGATCATAAGGAACATGTTTGTGACATGTGTCAAGGTGAGGGGCTATCATGAGGAGTTAAGTGATTGCATGAATCAGAGGATTGACTACATGAGAGGATGAAGTGGAAGTGAGTGAGAGTGAATTGAGGTTGCTTTTTAGTCAACTCACTAAATTTAGAGTTGGAGGAATAAAATTGGAATGATTTTATTTGTTTTTAGAGGAATGTGTAAAGTCAAACAAAATAAATTTAATTATTTATTTAATTTTGGAGGAATATTTAGCTAATTAAATAATTATGTTGGGTGAGAAGAATGCATGATTTTAATTAAATAATTAAAAAATATTTAATTATGTGGATACAAGAATAATTGGAAATTTAATTAAATAAAAAAAAAATTAATTAATACGAATGGAAAATAATTAGAAATAATTAAATAATTAAAAAATATTTAATTAGTATGGATGAGGATGAACTAGAAAATAATTAAATAGTCAAAAATTATTTACTTAAAGTGGTTGGAGGGAAATGATTAATTAATTAAATAATAAAAAATTATTAAATTAAAGTTGATGAAGGAAAATGCTAAATAATTAAATGATTAAAATTATTTAATTAAAGTGGGAAATGTGTTAGCTTAATCAAATAGTTTTAAAATATTTAAATAATAGTGATGAAGGGGTTGGTTAGTTATGGTGATGAGAAATGATGATGTTTTGGAAGAAATGTGTTAGTCATTTTTAGGTGTGTACACATATAAGTAATATTCCATAACCCCACTACTACTAGGAAGATGCGATCTAGCTTGTCCAATTCAATCCTCATATACAACATCATGAGATGATGCTCTTGAGACATAATGGTCTCTTGTACAACCTACAAAAATAGCACATGTAATGTCAATTATAATGCAAAATAGAAAATCCAAAGTTACCTAATTTTTACATCAAATACACCAAACCCCTAAATCATTTGCAGCCCAACATTTTATTTGTCCATAATAACTATCAAATGTGACCCATTTTATTAAGTGTGCCGATTTTCCATCATACATGACTTATTTTATCAAATGCACTAAACTATCTATCAGATACACTAAATCATATGTGACATATTTTATCAAATGTGTTAAACTATCTATTAGATGCACTAAATCATATACAACCCTAAAATCAAATGTACCAATTCATTTTTCAAATATACAAAAACACATCAAATGCTCCATTTCAATTTTTAATTGTACCAAATTGGGTTTCAAATGTATAATTTCATATAGTCATGCATTTGATTAGCCTATTTTTCCTAGCATTTATTACATCTAAACCTAGACCTAGGAACATAAGGCTTGGATACATACTATCATAGGTGACACAACTGACCATCAAAATTGATGAATGTGCTCTACACAATGGCTAGTCCTTAAAATACCTATTATCTCACCAACTCCTTCACACTCTAAAGACTCTAGAGGCTCTAAAAATATATAACTAGGAGAGTGAAAATGAGGTGAAAATGGCTCTCCCATGCCTATATATAGCCATCCAAACCTAATTCATCACCCCTAAACCCCCAATCCATTTCATTTCATCCTTGTATCCCTCAAAATCCCATTCTTTTGTCATTCGATACTATTTTTTTACTTCTATTTACCTACCTTCTTTTCCTATTGTGAGCTTGACTCAAAAAAAAATTCAATCAATCTCTTGAGGGGGAAACCAACCTCCATCCCTCGATCCACTGGGGCACATCATCACCTAACATTTTCACACTAACAACTACTTTGAAACAATGCAACATGCACATTGTTTCACAGAGAGAAAAATGTAGAAATCTAAAAATAACTAAGACATTTCATCTAATTCATCATTTCTCATTATCACTTCTTATCAATCTATCCATCAATATTAATTAAATAATTTTTAATTACTTAATTAAGGTAACATATTTTCATTAATAATTAAGTAATTTTTAATTATTTAATTAATCTATCATTTTCTACCAACCATTTTGATTTTTTTAAATTATTTAATTATCTTTCTAAATTTCTGCACCCACATTAATTAAATGATTTTAATTATTTAATTAATTCACACATTCTTCTCATCCACCTAGTATTTCCTTTAAAATTAAATAAATTACTTAAATTATTTAATTTACTTTTTCTATCTCTATTTCTTCTAAAATAAATAAAATAAATATTTTATTTATTTCCTAATTATATCTGCATCTCATGCTCATGACTTAAAATGAATTTATTTATTCAATTCTATTTATATTCTTCTCTCTCCTATATTTAGTGAACTAAATAAAAAAGCAACTTTAGTTTACTCTCACAAATAAAAAATTATAACATTAATGATAAAAAAACCAAAAATATATATGGGTCCATAATAATAATATGTGGCATCTCATTTTCATACAAATCAATCATTGGAGGAGCAAGAGGAAAAATATCTCTATCATGTTCCATACCCACAAAAGCATCTACATAGGTAAACAAGTATCAACTAAAAATTCTCTATTGAAATGTTGATATCTCAATGAGAATATTCTCCCCACCTAAAAAGAAAAGAGTATCAAGTTAAGAGGCCTTACAATCTATAAGGAATTTGATGCTTGCACTAAGAATTGAAGGTCATTGCTCACTTACTATCCTATAGAATGAAATTAGTTGGTCATGTTGAATGGACCAGAATCTTATTGCTTGAATGAAGAAGGAGAATAGATTTTTGAGACAGAGAATGGTATCACTATGAAGTATGGTCCCAATTGGGGAAACAATGGGAAATCGTCAATACCATAACTATCTAGAAATCAATTGATTGTGTAATGGGCTAAAATCACCTATTGTTATAGAGGAACTATAATTGGCAAGGAAGTAAATTTATTTATCCATGATGGAACCAGATTAGGGAGTAAGAACTTAGGGGTGATACAATGAATGGAAGTACAACCTAATAGGAGCCTTCAAATCACCTTGTTACATCCATCCACTTGTATGCATGTGTAGGAAAAAAAACATGCTATTGATCCATGGTATCTCTACCCATATGTACATGTTCCATACCAATAGTTAGATGTTTAAGAACTAGATGAAAACTCACACTAATAGATTGGTTTTGTGGAGGAAACCAATCTGCATACATTTATAAATGTTGATTATGAGAGGCAACAAAAGTTCCCCCCATCATTAACAAGTCTTTAACATGAAAAATATTATTATCAATTAGGTATTATAGTTTATTTTTAATTATATTAAATTTTGTGTGTGATGTTTTTAAAAATTTAAGCAGCATTTACAGGGTGTCGTACCCTTCACAAAGGGCCCAAAGGGCCAAAGGACAACAAAGTTCAAAACAGAATTTGAAGAAAGGAACAAACAAAAATAGCTGACAAACAGTTGTGGAAAACAAAGGAAAGCAACATTTATAGGGTGCTGAACCCTTCACATAGGGCCCAAAGGCCAAAAGAAAACATAGTTTAGGCAGAACTTGAACTAGAGGAACTACCAAGAACAACTAACGAACATCTGTAGAAACACAAAGGAATTAAGCAAACCTCGAAACATGGGGGTCAAGGCTGGCTCCACGAATCTGGGGCCGAGAATCAGCAACAGATTGGGGGAGACCCTTCTTCTTCCGCAGGATAACCAACCAGGGAGGCTTGGAAACAAGCAACAGGGAAGGAGAGAGAAGCGACGCCACTCCAGACACCGCAGGAGAGGAGCCACCAAGCAATAATGAAGACGACGACAGAGCAACAAAGATCGAGTCAACCAAAGGAACAATAGAGGCGTTCAACGAAGGGTAGATCAAAACAGACAGTACAACGACAAAAAAAGTTCGGTCAGGCATAGTCAAACTAGTGTCAGCAGATCGGTCCAAAATTGGTTCCACAGTAGGGATGTTCGGGAGAGGAGCAGAAACATGTTCGTCATCCCCCACAGAAGAAATATCTGAAGGAGAGCCCACTATGAGGTGGTCCAAGAGAGCATCCTTCCACCAAGTCACGACACCCTTGCGGTGGATAAGAGGACAGGCAGAGGCCAAATGACCCACAAAAAAACATCTCCTACACTGAAAGGGGAGACCCTCATAGTCCAAGAGTTGCTTCCAAGGCCTGTCCTCCACCTTATATTCTAAAATATAAGGTAAAAATATAATTCTAAAATATATTCTTATTATACCTCTTAGGGTAAAACTATAGATAGTGTTGATGGGTGGATAGGAGGTATAATTCTAAAATATATTCTCATTATACCTCTTAGGTAAAACTATAGATAGTGTTGATGGGTGGATAGGAGGTATAATTCTAAAATATATTCTCATTATACCTCTTAGGTAAAACTATAGATAGTGTTGATGGGTGGATAGGAGGTATAATAATTTTAAAATATATTCTCATTATACCTCTTAGGTAAAACTATAGATAGTGTTGATGGGTGGATAGGAGGTATAATAATTCTAAAATATATTCTCATTATACCTCTTAGGTAAAAGTATAGATAGTGTTGATGGGTGGATAGGAGGTATAATAATTCTAAAATATATTCTCATTATACCTCTTAGGTAAAACTATAGATAGTGTTGATGGGTGGATAGGAGGTATAGTAATCACATTAGCATTAAGTAATCTTTATAACATGTTATCCAATGGTTCACTTAAAGTTCGATAAAACTCCTATAAGTTAGAGGTTTGAAAAATAAATGGAGAAATTATATGTTGTGTATGAATTTCAAAAAAAAAATAGGGCCTCTAAAAAGATAATTACCCATTTCCTTCTTTGGAAATATTTTATAGACTATGAATTGATCCTAGATGATATGTCTTTTCTAGATGGCTATTCTATATATAATGAAGTGATGGTTGAAGATTAATTTCTTTATATTCATAACAATAATAATAATTCATGTCTATATCAATATAAAAATGAGTGATAGTGACCTTTTCTAGTACCATGTAAATGAATAATTGGTTGTTTTGACTTCTCAAATCTTGTCTAATATAAACTTGGTATGATGTAAAACTAAATGTACTTGCATGATGCCACAAACATTATGAAATTAGATTATTCATGTACACTAAAACACATAGCAAGTCTCAAAATATGCTTGAGGAACTAAATCATTTTGGATTAGAAATTAAGGATATCTTCAATTATAAAAAATGTAAAAGAAATCAAATCAAGTACAATTTTGGAAATATAGTTGCTCTTTGGAAACTTGAAATTATTTTTAGATTATCAAGAATTGTGTTGCAGTGATAAAGTTAGTCTTCAACCATTACTTGATTATATCTAGAATAGCCATCTAGAAAATAAATCATCTAGGTTCCATTCACAATCTATAAAAAATCATCTATAGAAGGAAATAGGTAATTATCCTTTTTAGAGGCCCTATAAGGTTTTTGAAGTCCATACATAACCTAATTTATCCATTATTTTTTACATATGCACTAGATTAGCCATCCAAGTAGAATTTTTAACTAGAAAAATGATTCCAACTAATAACCACTTTCTTACTTGTTTATATATCAAGGGTTCTAATAATACATTTATAGGGTATTACTTCTTTCTAAAGGGCTTAGTACCTTGTTTCAATGGAATGGTATGAGTCATCATTGAGGTGCCATAAGTTTTCATCTCATCATAACCCTTAGCAATCACATAATGGAAATCTTTTAAGGTTTGTATTATCCATCCTTATTTTCTTATGTGCATGCTCTCTCTATGAACACATACATTTCAAAGCGAGGGACCACAAAACTCCTTGGTAAGGGATAAGCAACAATGTCTAAAGTAAGTGGTCTATTTTCTATCTCAACAAAATAATGTTTATTCAGTGTACCACATTGCATATTTAGCTTTTGCATAGGTACAATTATGGATGGTAGTGGGAATAATGGTGGTAGGGACATGGGGAATAATGGATGGGACCTAAAGAGCATGAGAAATAAGGGGTAGGAATACATCACTAGAAGGAATGAAAGAAACACTATAAGAAAAACAAGAAGGTGTAACACTAATAGGGTGGAAGGAAGGAATTGAATTGGTGAGTTGGTAAGTAGGTAGGATAGTAATAGGATGAAAGAAGGCATTAGAAATGTGAGAAGAAGATAGAATATAAGGAACCTCAAAGGTGGGAGGGAGTACTCTAGTGGGAGAGGTTTGTGTGGGAGGGTGGAAGATGCACTACCAAGTATATGACAGGTAGGCATAAGATTGGAAGAATTAACTTTAGTGTCAATATCTTGAAGAATCTCATGAACGAATAGTGCACCAATCAATAGATTATAAACATTTTTAGCCAATGTGAAGAGAAGTACCATTACTAAGCTCTTAAAATTTTGATTTTACAATAGTAGAAATCTCTTTCTTATTCACATATATATCATAATCAAAATTATAATGATTTTCATTATAATTATCATCCTTTGAACCAATGGGGATATCTTGATTAATGAATATTGAATTAGAAATAATGAGAATAAAATGAGCACTTCTTCTCAAAGGGAGATTATAATAATGATGAGACTTTAGCATAAGCACAACACACAAAATATATTAAATAAAAAGTGATAAACTTAGGAAAATAGGCCTAATATAATCTTAAAAAATAAGTCTGAAATTTAAATACAACAATAAACAAAGGGAAACCCTATATGATGGCAAGAGTGGATGGATTCATAAAAAAGTGTGAAGATATAAAATAACACCTCTCATAATAATCTATCTATTACATAATTAAAGTAATCTATCTAGATATATGAACTGAGACTAAAATATGCACTGAAATAAATGGTTGAAAATGAAATCAATATAATAATAATATTTAACGAGAAATTCAACAAAGATGTATTATGACAGATGATTAAAATTGATTTGTCAGTATATAAGATGATTAATTTAATTAATCAGATGAATGCATTGGAATTTGGAAAACCCCTATCTACCAATTTACTATCTGAACTCTTAAATTTTCACAAACCATATAAATAAAATTCTAAGACATTTTTATTTTAGAAATTTAATATATTTCCAAAAATTTAAGAGTGAAAAGGGCTTGAAATGTTTGGTGTTTTTAGGGAGTACAATCCCCAACCATATGCCACTCGCGCTTTTGTCCACTGGAAGATTCTATTATTCAGCTTAAAAGACAATATAGGGGTCCACATTAAAGAATCTTAATAAAGTAAAATAATAATCAAAATGTTGACTTTGCATGAACATAAAGCATTAATCATCACACATTCGCACGATAACCAAATTGTAATTAGATCGCCATGTTTTTTTCGCTTTCACTAGGAATAACGTGTCTAAATATAGCCGAAATTCACATTCTTAACCTTTCGCATGAGCCAATTTATAAATACATATTCAGAATTAGATACATATAATTGTTTGGGAAATGCCTACATACAAGCTCATCCCTACTAGTATTTTGTGTACGAGTGGTGTTTAGACAAGCATTTATTGGAAGTTATTTGTCTACTTTGGAGTTCTAAAAGGAGAAAAATAATTTCCAATGTTAATGGAATAATTTTTTTCTAAATTCTATAAATTAATGCTTGATAGTTAGGATTGAAAAAGGTGTTTTTAAAAAATTTAATTTATATATTGATTTAAACATTATTTTATTTTAATATGATATTTCAAATTATGTTTTTGGCATCAAGTTCTTAAATCTAAATTTAATTTGTAAGTATTAATTCATCTTTTGTGTATGGATATAATTTTATTCATCTTTCTTTATCTATTTTTTGATTTACATGATTTGTCTTTATTTACTTTATCTTCTTTTCTCTAGAATTGGTGGTTTATAGAAATACTTTGGAAGATTTATCATTATGTATTTAGGGGACATGTTCTCTTAAGTCATCCTATATAAATGTGTGTATGTGAGAGAAAAACAAGCAAGTGCCCTATAATGATGTTTGCAATTTTTTTGCTCCTTTTATTGTATCAAATATAAATGTTTCATTATCTATTACTCCTTGAATGTTCACGAATGGGAGAGGATGGGAGAATACTTGAAGATGATGAATACATGATAGTGAATACCTTTAAATACTAGCACACAACATCAAATTTTAAAAAAATATGTACATAATCAACTCAAGGTGTGAAAATAAAAGGCAACAATCAACTAGAATTTGAATTTGAATTTTGAAATGGTAGGTGTCAAGTCTACAACAATGAGGTCAAACCCATAACTACAAAAATAACCTTGGGTGGGCAAACAATAAAATTTGGATGGATAATTAATATATTATAGTAGGTGTATAAATAAGTGTAATATATTGTAGACACTCAAATTTGACTTACATATTTCTATGAAAATATCATTATTTTCCATCACTAGGTATCATCAATTCATCTTTCGTATTTAATTAAATAGTTTTATTATGTAATTAAATTACCTTATTTCACCAATTTTTATCTATTAATTAAATAATTTATTATTATTTAATTAATTTCCCAATTCTCAAAATTAAATAATTATTTAATTATTTAATTTATCCACATTCTTTAGATAAATAAATAAAATTGTTTATTTTATTTATTTAATCCATTTTGCACATGTCCTTAATAATTAATTAATTTCCATGTATTTCCACCTAACCAGTTGACTGAGATTGATACTCAGTCCACTCATCAATCAGATCAATCTTCTAGTCAACAATTTAATCAACTTCCATTCACTTCCACTTATCTAATCAATCAATCAACTTCACTCCTTATACTCAACTCATTAAAATCATGTAGGCAGTTAACTATACAATCAAATCCTCTCATCACTTTTGAGCCATTGATCTTCGTAGTCTCTTATCAGATCTTGACCGTTGATCGATATCTCCAAATCTATAAAATAAACCTATCAATCAACAATCTCTCTCTCATCCATTGCATGAAATCAATACTCATAACATACTTAGAGTTCTTTGTGTGAATATGAGAGAAACTTATCATAACACTTTTCTCCAAGGTGAATAGATAAGAAAAATGGAGCTAAATATGAAGATAATGCAGGTTTATGGTATTATTTTTATGCAATGTTCTTCATTGCTTCATTGGTGTGATCTTGATTGTGAATTGATTTTATTTATTGTTATTAATTTTATTTTACAATAATTTTTCATGCATATGTTCTTGCATTCCTAGTGGGGCAACCTTAGTCCTTGAAATCTAACATCTTTTTGTGAGCTTGTCAAGTTTTTGAAGGATTATAGGTCAGATTAATGCAACCACACCCAGATTGACACACCTGTTTACACATTGGCACAACTGTATGAGTTTTGACACATCTACAAACAAGAAAGGAACATATCTTGAGCATATAGGCACATCTATGGCTTACATAGGCACAATCACTTCTCAAAATTACACAATTACTTCTTAGAGTTGTGCCATTGCTTCTCAGAATTGGGAAATTGGTTCTCAAAACTACATAATTGCTTCTCAAAATTGAATAATTGCTTCTCAAAATTGTGTAATTGCTTCTTAGAATTGCACAATTGGTACTTAGAATTACATAATTTCTTTTCAAAATTAGGCAGTTGCTTCTCAAAATTGAGCAATTGCTTCTCAGAATTGTGCAATTGCTTCTTAGAATTGTGCAATTACTTCTCAAAACTACATAGTTGCTTGATAGAGAGATCATTGGGTTTTCAAGGATTAAAATTTCATCTTTTAGTCTTTTTAATTAGCTAATCTCTCATTTTCTGTTGATTTATGTCTATTTTTTGCAATTAATCATCCCCAAGCTAACAATTAGATCTTTAGGGTTAAAAATATACCTTCATTTTTTCCTTTTTACTATTTGTATGCAAAGTGACACATTCTCAATCTAGAGTGGCATATTTGTGGCTAGTTTGTGCACAACTGTAGCTAGTTTAGGTGCATTTTTGGCTAGTCTATGTATATTTGTTAGAAAGGTGGATGCAACTTCTTAAGGTATAAATCTCTTGTTTATCATTTTCACTTAAATTTGGTGCAATTGCTTATGAAATTTAAAGGTTAATAATAATTTTTTGAGTAGCTTGTGTCATTTGTTGGACAGAAGACCAAACATCTAAACTACTAATGAATTTGTTGCAAGGTCTTGCATCTAATTTGTATAGATTAGACAACATTTCAATTTCTTAAGGTAAATGAACTATTTGTCATGTCTAGTGAAGCCTAGAGTATGCATGCCCTCCTCTTGCACCTAGTACAAACTTAGGGATCCGAAATAGTTTAGGATTCAAACTTTGTGCTCTTTCATTGAAGGAGTTGTCTACATATGCTCTACCCTTGCACCTTGAGTGAGCATGTGGATAAAAAATAGTAACATATTTCCTTTCCTTTTTCATTTTTAGTAGGAGGCTTTCTTGGGGATTTCATCACCCCAAGGACAACCTCAACCACATTTGCTGGTGGAGTATAAAAAAGGGGGAGAATAAAATTTGTATCCCAAGGTGTGGCCAACATCCTTTAAGCCAATCCTCATGACTCTCAATCCTTCAAGATGTGTTTAGGTGAAGAGGTTGGAGGAGACCCCTCCAATATTGTGCATCTCTAGATAGGATCACTATTCATGATCCTGCTATGAATCCTATTATTTAGAAGCCTTTAAGACCATCGATTGTCACCACTAGTGGGGTGTAGTGTACATCATCATGCATAAAATTACCTAACATGTACCATCTTAAGTCCATCTTAAGGTGATATAGAATTATTTTAGAGGTGTAAAAGACCTACAAGGGAAGGAGGAAGGTGAACCCTTATGCCACTAGAGACATGGCTATCCCCCTTCAAGAGTGGAGCCATGTATTTATGGTCTCCTACAATATTTTATTGATGGACCTCTACTAGTGGGACATACTTTATCTAAATAGATAGGTTGTTATTGTTTTTGGGGTGTCTTAATTGTATTAGACTAGTGACACCAATCAACCTATTACTTTGGATCTATCAAAACAACTATTTTTTATTCTTGCATGATTTTGCCTGTTCTTGCCAAAAGTCTCAGAAATCATCACAAAATGCTAAGTATCCCAGAAATTGCTAAAATCAAATAGACTAACCCACTTGAAACATCAAAACTTGCAACTGGTTATCCTTTATCACAATTCATCATCATTTTTCATATTTTTAAAAGAAGAGAGTCCAAAAACCTTGTTTTCACCTAAAACTATGCATCTATTTCAGCCTTGCACAACTGCTACATAGAGTGGCGTAACTACTACATAAAGTGGCACAATTGTTGCACAAAGTGGTGCAATTTCTACATAGAGTGGCACAATTACTTCACAAAAATGTGCAATTTATTCATAGAACTACACAATTACTACATAGAACTACACAATTTCCATCTATTCTTTCACAATTCCTCTTCTCTATTTCTACGCATCTACCTATGTAAAAACTCAAAATGAAAGCCCTGAATATTGAAAATTGACCAAAACTGCATAATTTATCCTCTCTATGGTGCATTTTCCCAGCCCAACTACATAATTATTGTGTATATTGGCACAATTGTGAAGTATCCCACCCCCAAATGGACACTTGCTAACTAAGAATTTTTCCTTGTTTGATTGCTTGGGATTTAATAGTTTTGTTTTTGTTTTTTGAGTTTTTTGCTTGTTTTGAGTTTTTAATGAAAGATAATGCCAGGAGATGCAAAAAAAGTATAGAGATATATATAGACAAAAAGAAAATAGACAAAGTGTTGAAACAATCACTAAAAGATTTCAAATCAAATTTATAATCGAATGCTTTTACAATGCTCCCATACCCGGATAGCCTTAGTATCATAAATTGCAAACCTAGAAATTTATAGAAGTAACTAGAAGCCCTCAATAATTGATGCCATGCTTCAAAATTAGGTTTCTCCACCATGATATTGTTTCAAATTGGTATTCATTGATCATCTGCCCCAAATGGAGGTGATTAGAAGCTCAAAACATAATCGTTTTCAGCCTAGGAACAAAACACCACCCTTATGAGACTGTGTGGCCTGAACATAGATGTCTTGTATGGTCTGGCTAAGGCAAATAGTACAACCCAACAAGATGTAAACAACATTAAAATCCTGCA
The DNA here is from genome assembly GCA_007115665.2 of Sequoiadendron giganteum. Classification (NCBI taxonomy): domain Eukaryota; kingdom Viridiplantae; phylum Streptophyta; class Pinopsida; order Cupressales; family Cupressaceae; genus Sequoiadendron; species Sequoiadendron giganteum. Next base: position 479,826,405 of record CM021102.1, read on the forward strand.
CAAGCTAGTATACCTCTAATCACAAACAAAGTACTTCAAATTTCTCTAAAATAAACTATCTAATAAGCTCAATGTGACTTCTGATGTAAATCCACATGTAATTGCAACCTTTGGGTGATCTTTCACACTTGTGGGAAGCACAAATCTAAGAGAATGAGAATTTTCAAAGGCCAAATTGTAGAAAACCTTGGTTTTCTTCTCCAAACGCTAATGCAACAAAATAATTTCAAGTGTAGAATGAATGAATGGTTGTATTTGCTTTTTGAAAGCCTTTTATATCACTTCTCAAAATACACAACTCCCAAGTGCTTTTTGATCATTAAAATATTTTACATACATTTTATTTTGTTGCAACTTTATAATATATATTCACTTGGGTGCACAAAATAATGAATTTCATTATTTGACTTTATATCATTTAATATGCCTTTATTATAAAGTTAATAAGTCATTTAATGTTTTCAATTTATAATTAATTAATTATTATTAAAGTATGAATTTAATAGTAATTAAATGCCATAACTCCAACAATAATCATCATTAACCAATTTAGTCTACGCCATAAGGTATCCCATTGAATCCACTATTCACCAAGTTGCCTTACTATAAATAGTAAGGTTGGCCCCCAACATCCTACCGACTTACTATAAATAGTAAATATGTATAAATAGGGCCAAAAACTCATGCATAAGATCACCTCTTAATATTCCAATGAAGTGGAGAAGAAAACACCATCAACTGCCATCTAGAGAACCCAAAGACTCCCACATAAGGCCCTCTAATCACCATTATTAGCCTACGAGGACCTGATGATAGGCTAATCCACCAAACTCTAGCACTCGATAAAAAGGGGACATTACAAATTTCCTTTGACTTTATCCCTTTACTATTGTCACAAACATCTACAATCTTATGAAACAAAACTATGCAAATTTTAGCAAATTGTAATTCCAATGAAATACCAACAAAACCATAGAATTTTTTCAAACTATTTAATCATTCATTCCATCATCTTATCTCACATTCATCATATTTACATGAAAATATTTAAAATATATTCAAACCTAACTCATAAACACAACCATTTATTCATAGCCAATCACACCTAAGATCTAGAAACGTTTTGGAATTTTCTTGATTTCATCATCTCAAACATTACAAACTCACCAAAATCTAAAAATCTCATAACTTTGTCATCTACTAGTGGAGACGTAGTCTTAGACGAAAAAAAAGATGCAACAACAATAAGAACATTCGGATATGGACTCCATAAATCTTAATCCTCTGCAAGAGATACAAGGGGAATCATCACAAGTGGTTATGCCAAGAATATTTAAAACACCACTATATCTACAAAATCATAATACCATATCTAATAATGTTAAAGATATAACATCTAGAGATTTGGTAGAATCATTGTAGAACACTGATACCATGAAACTTGTGGATACTTTTATAGCAACAAATCGAGATTGATACTTTCTATCTTTGACACAACAAGGTTTTAAGTTACCACCCACTATTGACATAATAATCATTCCAAAAACCACTTTGTCATAGACCTTAGGAGGAGTAAATTCAAACACTATTCCACAATCACAACCCATTCAAACATCTAATAATACTTTACCACCACAAGATAATTATGTCATGTAAACAACAAACAACATTCCTAATCCACAACTAACTAATCTTACCATACAATCATCTAACACCATACCTCAAAAAGTTTCAAGTCCCATTTCACAATCCATAATACCAACTAGCTCAACTCACGTATTGATACCCCAAGTAAATGCTCATTTGTCTTCATATAAATTACAAATAACCAATATATTATGCAAAAACAATCATCTATATAACAATACCAATGCCATGAAAAATATCCAAGCACCTCCATACACAACATACATATTGCAAGGACCATCATATAGCACCCCCTAGGTTATAACACCATCCCTTCTAATCATAACTCAACATCGTAGCCCAACACATGATAAAACCTTCATACGCAACATGCATGTCATAGACACCTTTATCTAATCCACTTCCAAATTAGAAAATTGTATCACATAAGCCCCATTCCATACCACAACATCAAAATATCCCATCCATGCAAAAATAATTACATTCATTCAACACATTCACAACACCTAACTTATCATCTCACACATATACTTCACCTAATAAAAACCCAATCCAAGATAACCCACTTGAACATCTATACAACCAATATCACAACTCCATGACACACAAGTCACGACATCAAAAAAATTCAACACATATTCACCACAACATTATTGTGTGTACCTTAGAATAATTATCAAACAAATTTCTCCTAAGGTCCATTAAATACACATCATATCTCCACATATCAACCCTTCAACACACCCACTCAAACACCTTCCAGTGACCTTGCTCAACAGATCCAGGATCTATAACAACAAATATCAAGTATTTACATGAGGCTAATAAAGAAGAGCTATACACTAGAATACATATGCCCCTATTTGTTTGACATGGCAATACCCATGCTTCCCTTTCCTAATAATTTTGAAATTTCCAAATTTGACAAGAATTTAGGAAAGGGAGACCCCCATGAGAATATTCAAAAAAATTATGTTGCTTGTTAAGAAGTGGTCCATATGATACTTATCTTATGTGCCTCTTCCTGAGAAGCTTAGGGGGACATGCCATGGAGTGGTTCTCTAGATTACCAGCTGGAATTAAGACTTTCAATGAATTAGTAGAGAAATTCATATCACATTTTTCATACAATATAGAACGTGACAACTCCATGATGAACTTGTGTAGTGCTTAAAAAAACATGGAGTCTTTTTTCTCTTTCTTACAAAGATGGAGGAGTCTTTCTAGCAAGTTTCCTTGTCACATCTTAGAGAAACAATTGTTTGAAACTTTTATCCAACATTTAAACACAAAAATAGGGTTCCATCTAAAAGTGTTATGCTCAAATTATTTTGATGAGGTTATTGAGAAGGGGCTTACTATTGAGAAAGCCTTGATTTCCAAAGGACTTGTCAAGATTTTCAAAGATAACAAAGGCTATTCAAATTCTTTAAATGACAAGTCCCGTTATTGGAAAAAAATAAAAATATGGTTAATGATGTTGTGGTTGATGCCAAGATGGCTCAAAATGCTAAATCGACAATAATTCTACAAACACCACCCACTTGTCAAATCCCATCAACTATCAAAGACAATCAACAAAAATGATCTACCTAGACAAAAAAAACCCCTCGACAAAAATACACATCATTAGGAGAACCCATAAAATCAACACTTTAGAAATTGGTTCAAGGAAACTTGATCACACTCTTGGAGAGTAGACAAATATGAACCATATGTTAAACCTATATGGTGGAGGGACAAAAAAAATTGTGACTATTGTAGAGCAAAGGGACATACAACTAAAGGTTGTTATAAATTGAAGAATGTAGCGTCCCTCAGTTTACTTTTGTTTTGGACTGCTACTTGGATGCATTGGACATTATGATAC